>CAXKVI010000005.1:9606866-9906024 GCA_964058755.1 Campiglossa producta | reverse complement strand
CGAGGCACACCTAGGCCAGTTTTAAAAGGCCCTGACTAGGAAAGTCAGTTCCGGATCCCTGCCATATGGAAAATCACTGTTTTATTATGACCCCATTTTGGCCAGGTTCATTTGGATGTCCGGCACTCTGGAGATTGCAGCCATCTTTCGTTGGCTTGGCGTAGTGTGTACTCTTTCTGCATTAGCTTGCATATGGCAAACGGCATACCTAAGCGCTCTTTATCCCGAAGAACCAGCTTGGTCGTGCCCTGCCTCACAAGTTCGTCTGCCCTATAATTTCCCTCAATGTCCAATGCCAAGGGACCCGTTTGAGGTTCACCCAGTTCTGTTGGACCATCTCTTGTAGAGATCGACGACAGCTGAGCGTCAGTTCAGAGTTGAAGCCTGGAAGACACTGCAGTGATCAGGTAGTCTGAAGGAGAGCTCAAGGTTCACATCCTTTGAATAAACCCCTCCTCCAACTTGCCGTCTAGCTTCGAGCCGTCGGTATAAAAGGAAGTGCCGCCATGAGTAGCGGGACTCCGACCCGTCCTCTGAAGTAAGTCTCAATACAAATTAAATAACACCTCCATAACTGCGAATATTGCCTATACGCGATTGACTCAAGATATTCCAAGGAGACAAGTTCACTTATAAGTATAGAAGCAAGCCACATAAAAATGGCTGATGCCATCTGATGTCTGTTGCATGTGACATGCGGTTGCCAATGACATTGCCTTTGCTCACAACTTTACTTAAACACGTTACACTCAAAATATGGACTATATACTCATGTAAATTTACAAGTATTTGGTATACAGTTGGGGGCTCATGTTACTGCTCACACATGCATTGATATGTATATTGGTGACTTATGCCGTTTTACATAGTTTTTTACTGAGTTCCAAAGCACTTTCGATTTTTCATGAGAATATAGGGGACATACAGTTGACTGGGGGATACACAAGACAGTGCATAGTGTGCACCAGAAATAAATGTAAGTCCATGAACGATGGTACAAGTAACAAAATACAGTACCGTACACATCTATAGGGTGTCTCGTTTTATATTCTAATTTTTCCAGTGAACATTTTTTTCATTGTTTCCAAGTAGAGTCGATCATTAGACATAAATGAGCTCAATCGTCTGCAATTCTCCACGGTCCAAAAGGATCTCCCTGCCTTGCAAGAGGTAACGTCAGCTTAGGGCTTGTTCGGCCTACTCATGATCTCGGTGTCCGAGTAAACAGCTGACCACCAAATTTTCTACTATAAACCGCCATTTCCAGTTCAAAAGTCCTAAATCGGGTAATGAAATCAGCTGTTTGGCAAAACTCGATTAGCGGAAAAGTGAATTTTATCTCTGTCCTGGCAGTTAGTAGGTTAGATTAGGTTCAAGTGGCTGTCGCAGAGGCACACTTAGGCCAGTTTTAAAAGGCCGGTTGTGATACCACCAACACTAGGAAATCAGTCCCGGGACTCGGTCATATAGAAAATCCCTGGGTTGTCGGCATTCTCCACATAGCAGAATGCCGGGACTGGCACTCCTAAACTGACACCGTTATCCCTACTCAAACCATTTAGATGGCTTGATGAAGGCTAACAAATCCTTTATGTGTAGCTCCGTGACCTGTCGTAGGGTATTCAGGAAGGGAACTCTCAAAGCCGGACAGTTTCCTCCACCTTGTCATCCTAACAACTCCTACAGCCTTGTCGGTAGGGCACACCTAGCTTTGCTGCGTATCTACCAATAGGGCGGTGTCCGGTTAGTACCCCTGTTAATTTGGAGACTTCCCTCCTCCTTAGGGTGTGAATGATTGCTGAGACTTCAGCCTGGAAGACGCTGCAATGCCAGGTTCTTTGCAGGTGGTAAGGGTAAAGTAAAGTGCGTATTCAAGAGCAGATATAGGATTTCCCCTTCCGTGCTAATGGCTATTTGAATTTTTGAGAGCACTCAAAGTTTCGCAGTGTCATCATCATTTTTGACAGCAGTTCAGACATTTCTCTACGAAGTTATCTTCGGCTGGCTCAGAGCTTTTTTGTAGGCCTTTAGTTTAATTGTATATTCGACCAATTGAGGCTCCGTGCCAAGGATGTTGGCAGGCTTTGCGGAGCGAATCCAGGTCATAGGAGTGAGTCCGTTGTAAGGGTTGTTAAGGGATTCTCCAGCTCTCCTACTGATGAGGGGGCTTGTGGGGATGGTACTGGTAGGTCACTAGCTTAGTTATTAACTTTTAGGAATTTTGCAAAATGGCTCACCCTATACCACACAAAGTGCAAGAAACTATAGTAAAACATTGAAACGTTTGTTCTAATGGTTTATTAGTATTCCCATATGTTCGTCGTGTTTTTTTTTTTTTTTTGGTTTTGCAGCAGTTGAGCGCCAAATGTATGCAGTTCGTTTCATCGCCTACCGAGTTTACTCATTCTGCTCTACTCTACTCTTGACTGTTGCTCTACAATCGTTCGATTCAAAAGCATATTCATGTAGGTATGTGTATATGGTGCGATATGTTTTTCTTGCTCTTATCGTTATGCACAGTTGTTCTGTAGATCTTCTTGAGATGCTCGTCGGTCGTATTTATGCTTTTTCCTCAATGCTCATTTCGTATGAATGTAGAACATGTTTTTTTTTTTTTTTGTAATGCCACAATTTCGAAATTTACAGGAGTTATTTTTAGAAGAAAAATTCTGACTATTGCTTGAAAACGAACGCACGAAATGATCGTTTATAATGAATGTAGCAAATATTGGTGTAAACGTATGTATGCATGTAGGTATGCATGAGTTGATGTACTTTTATTTATATGCATTTTATTTCGAAATTTTGTATATTCAGTTTTAAATTTGAGAATATTAAATATAGGGTAACAGACTTTGTAATATTTTTTACAATACTACTTGTATAGTGATATTTTGACCAATGTTGTTGTTGTTAACAATGCATTGCCCTGCCTAGAATGTATGATCATTCCGCAGATCTTCATCAAGCTCTTCAAACGGGAGTCCAAGGAAACGCGCAGTTTCAACATGGTTGGACCAGAGGGACAGAGGGGTTAGAAGAGTCTTGTCTCCCTTGGTAAGGTACGTTCTTCTTCAGCAATATCGGGTCGAAGACTGTTTAGAACGGGATTCACAGGTAGAGATCTGACAAAACTGTCAACCGACTCGTGGTGGATGTCGGTTAGAGCCCGCTTATGATTCCGCAGATCAAACGGCAAGGTAATATGATGCCGGATCTCGTTATAATGCTTACGGAGATGTTTCCTTATGTCAGTCGGGGGCGGATCTGTGCCCATAAGATGACGGTTTAGATGTGCTGGCTCGTGGCAGTTCAGAAGGAATTGCCTGCTAAGCATTTCCGCGTGCTCTTTTACATTGAGCAGTTTTGCCTCTTGATGGAGGTGAGACTCAGGTGACATGAGGGGACGTCCCATAGCAGCTCTGATAGCAGTATTTTGGTAACTTTGTCCAATTGGTGTTATGTACGTTAGGTGACCGTATGGGTGCGGCATAGTCAAAGACTGGTCGGCCAATGGCCTTCTTGTAATCAGCAACCTTTGTATTTTCCCCAAGTACTGCCGGCAAGTGACTTGAGGATCTTGTTGCGACCTCGTACCTTTGAGACCATTGCAGACGCATGACCAGCAAATGAGAAAGTATTATCCAGTGTCACCCCCAGTAACTTTGGGTGGCTGGCAGTTGGTAGCTTAGTGCCATCAATGTAAATGTCTAATTCGTTTCTTACCTGGTGCGTCCATGCCGTGAAAAGTGTCGCCGTGGAGTTAGCCGGTGATATCGTCAGATCTTGCTCAGTGAAAAACCTGGAAAGGTCGCAGAGGTAACTCTTGATTTTCGTACAGAGTTCATCAGTATAGGGGCCCTTCCCCGTCGCCATTATTGTACAGTGGTCGGCATATGAAACGACGGCGACGCCCTCTGGTAGTAAGGGCATCTTCGATAGATAGAAGTTAAACAGTGTCGGGGATAGGACACCACCCTGTGGCACCCCTTTCTAACACGTCTAGGTTTTGATGTAGCGTTTCTAAAGTTGACCGACGCCTGCCGTCCATTCAGATAATTAGCGGTCCATCTCTTTAACCCATCAGGGAGCTGTGTTTCAAGAAGATCTTGTATGAGCGTGGCGTGATTGACTGTAGCAAAAGCTTTTGACAAGCCTAGTGCCACTAACAGTCCTGTGATTTGGTTGGTTTTGATTTAGACCGCTATTTATCTGCGTTGTAATGCCATTGAGTGCGGTGATGGTGCTATGTAGCTTACGGAAGCCATGTTGATGATTAGCCAGGTGCAGATTTGCAGTATAATACGGAGGCAAAATGGACTCTAGCGTCTTCACTACCGGCGACAAAAGTGATATAGGGCGATATGAATCGCCGGCTTTCTAGGTTTTAATAGTTTAATATTTCAGGAATGACGAAAGTGTTCAGGGAAAGACTGAATAGAGCCCTTAACTATTTGTGTCCCCCTGGCCTAGATGTTTCAGCATCTTCATGGCAAGGCTATCGGGGCCGATGGATTTTGAAGGCTTAGCCAATGTAACCTATTTTGACCAATAGTCTTACCTATCTCCCTATAATGCTACTAAACCTTGCCAAATTATGTCAATTTTGGTATTTGCGAAATTTTCGATATCGAAAGTGGCCGTGGAGAGCGATTTTATCCAATTTCGCAGGTATACTTCCAACGATACTAGTATGCTTTGTGCAAAATTTCATCGTCCTACCGTCATCAGCTTAAAAGTTACGATCAGTCGAATTTTCAAAAACGCCCACTTTAAAAAATTTATCAAAAATCATTAATAGAGTGAGCAGGCGAATTCACCTATAAAATTATATCACTTTAGTCATTTCAGCTACCGAGATATGTCAATTTATGTGATTTTCGAAATTTTCGATATCGAAAGAGGTTATCATCCGATTTCGCCTATTTTCAATAGCAATGGGAAATTCCGCGATGAAATTAAATTGAACGTAAAAGTAAAAGTAAAGATGTTCAGAGATTTATTCGAAACATCATAGCCTGCTCTTCCCAAAGTGAGACATCATATTAAGTAATCAAAATAAAGTTTGGGTTCGTAGTGTCCCCTCAACCATACATGTGAACTTTTGCTCCCACCGTGATCGTAGGCTTACTAGGCCCATGTTTAAAAATACGTACATATATAAGTATATGTATGCTTGTATGTGTTCACATAACAGGTGTTTACGCTATGAAGTAAGGCGCGGTTGACAGCGACATCGTAAATGGGTGGTTAACGCGTTGAAGTCGATGGCTTCGGCCCTTAACGTTTGCATCTAACCGAAGGATGAATGAATGAAAGCTTTTGTATGTGAAGGTACGCGCACTACTACTTACATACATACATACATACATAATTAAACACACACATACATACCTTAACTGATGGCTAATATTATTCAAAAGCTATGTAGTGATTTCTAAGCAACAATTTTTTAGTAAAAGTTTGAAGTAGCGAGTTGCAATTCGTGAGTAATAAAAAAAAAGTTGCAGAGAGAGCATGAGCCAATGAGCTTTCCAGTGAGTGTAGCTGTAAGTGCAGGGTTGCCAGCTTTGTTTGAATAGTGATAGAACACTCGCTGAAGATGTTGAGATTGTTTCTCGGATCTTAGTACTAGACAGGCTGTCGTGTGAAAGCTTTGATATAACAGCGTCGTACCTTGCTTTGTGCCAAATTTCAACGTTCTACCGCAATCAGCTTAAAAGTTACGACTAATCGAATTTACGAAAATGCCTCCCTTAAAAACGGGCGGGACCACACTCACTTTAAAAAATTTATGGAAAAATCATTATATAATGACCAGGAGAATTCACCTATAAAATTATATCATTTTAGCCATTTTCGTTTCCGAATTATGTCAATTTAGGTGATTTTCGAAATTTTCGATAACGAAAGTGGGCATGGTTGGAGGGCGATTATATCCAATTTCATCAGGTATACTTCCAACGATACTAGTAAACTTTGTGCCAAATTTCATCGTTCTATCGTCATCAGTTTAAACTTTACGACTAATCGAATATACAAAAATGCCACCCTTAAAAGTGGGCGGTATTACACCCGCTTTAAAAAATTTATGGAAAAATCATGAGAGAATGACCAGGGGGATTCACCTATGTATAAAATTATATCATTTTAGCCATTTTAGCGATCGAGATATGACAATTTATGTGATTTTCGAAATTTTCGATATCGAAAAAGGGGGCCGTGGTTAACATCCAATTTCGCCCATTTTTAATAGCAACCGACCCAGGCCAGATAAGCAAATATCTAAATTTTTACTCAGTTATCGTGTACACGAACAGACGGACGGACATGCCTTAATGAACTTTTTTTCAACCTAGGAACTTTCATATATGGAACTCTATATCTATCTCGATTTTTTTGTGCCATTACGTAGTACCGTTATGTGGACAAAATTATAATACCCTTGTACTATTACTAGTACGCTGGGTATAATTAACATGTAAATCCAACAGCAATGTGATCCGAATGGAAAAATTGTTGTTGCATTTACATATCACTTTCTTTATCTAGCACAGGATCACTACCACGGGATTTTACGGATTTTACATTCGCTCGAATGTAAATTCCGCCGACTACGTTCCTTAACTACCCTATGGCAACACCAAATTCATATTTAACTTAACCAAGCAGAGAAAGTTGTAAAGTGGTAGAATAAAAAAAAAATCAAGTGAGCGTGCGAGAAAATTGGCTGCAAAGCTTACCACACACTCAACCACCGCTGTCGTCTGTACTCAAATTCCAGCATGATAAAAAATATTGGCTATAACGAAAGGAAGAGGAAGGAAATGACAATGCAACATGAAACGGAAATGGAACACTAAGTTAGAGCGCAACATAAGCGGATACGAAGAAGTTAAAACGAAAGCCTTACCGACCACACAGTCAGAGTGTAATGGCGAGTTGAGTAGTGTAGTCGAGAAAAAAAAAGGTTTGCAAATTACGGATAAGTAAAGTGAAAGTAATTTTTAACATACATAAAATTGCAGAAAAAAGTAATGAAAAAGGAGTTAAATATGTTTAAGTGATATTGATGAGCCAAGAAGTTGTTGCAATTTGGATTTGTATGAGTTTTAGAGGATAGTGAATTTCTGCAACTTATTACTATATGTATATACCAAAGCTTTATACATATTTGAATGGATATTAAATATGCACATATGTATGTGTATGGAAATGTGCCTATTAGGGTGGTTACACTTTTTTCAATTCGTTTTTTTAAGAGCTCTAAGTAAAAGTACCTACTCAGAGCATATATTTGAGAGTGGTTGAGGGTGAGGTGGGGAAGGGGGGGTTCATCTCCATCTCCTTTTTAATCTAAATCTCTATCTTCATTATCATCTCTATCCTTATTTTTATTTTCATATTAATTTCTATGTTTATCTTTATCTTTAAAGTTATCTTTATCTTTTACCTTTATATTCATCTCTACATATCTTTACATACACCTTTATCTTTATCTTTACTTTTATCTTTATCTTTAAATTTATCTTCATCTATATATTTTCCTTTATCTTTATTTTTATCTTTGTATATTTTTTATCTGGTATTTGTATCTTTTGCTTTATCTCGGTATTAATTTGTATCTTTATCTATACATATATATATAACTTCATCTTTACCTTCATCCTTATATTTATATTTGTCTTTATTTTTGACTTGATCCTTAGCTTTATCTAATATCCTTAGCTTAATCTCAATCTCTATCTCCACCTTCGTCTGCATACACATCTTCATCCGAACCTTCATTACCATCTCGTCATCTCCATTCCCCTCTTTCTCCGTCTCAATTTACTCCATAAACGATCTCTCTGGGTCAAGTTTAACTCTGAGTTTCTATAGAACAAGACTGATTAAAGGAAGACTTGAAAGATAAAAGATAAGGGGCGAAAAAGATAAGAAGGAGCGAAAGGGACATCGAAACTGATAGAGAAAGAAAAAAACAAAAGAACTTTAAAATGTAAGCGAAAGAGAGATTTTCGAATGAAAAGGAACTGGGCTACAGATAGGGATATGGAATGGAGAAGAGGTTAGAAAAGGGAATGGAAAGATAAAAGTAGAGAGAAATGGAAAGAGAGAAGAAAAGTGAAATAAAAATGGATGATGAAGAGGTATAGAGATAGGACAGGAAAAAGGAACAGAGAAGAAATTAAAGGTAGAAAAGAGATGGAAAGGAAAAGAGGAAAGGGATAAAATGAAATGATAGAAAAGGAGGGAAAGCAAAAGAAAGGAAAGCAAAGGGGGGAAAATGAAATTAAAGGAAAATAAAGGAAGAAAAGGAAAGAAAAGAATGGAAAGGAAAGTAAAAGGAAAGGAAAGGAAAAGGAAAAGGAAAAGAAAGGAAAGGAAAGGAAAGGAAAGGAAAGGAAAGGAAAGGAAAGGAAAGGAAAGGAAAGGAAAGGAAGGGAAAGGAAAGGAAAGGAAGAGGAAAGGCAAAAAGGGAAAGAAAGGAAAGGAAAGGAAGGGAAAGGAAAGGAAAGGAAACAGCAATATTAAAAACGTCTATTCATTCAAATTTGGCCACCCTAATATGTATGCTAATTTGCGAGTATGTACATATATATTGCCGAAACGATTGGCAGGAATAAACGAAGCTTTATTTTTTTTACCACACCACAACAAGGACTAGAGAGAAAGTTTCTTTGAGAGCGCAAATTCGCTGTGGTTGAGAAATTGGAGTGAGTGTTAGTAAGTTAAGTTTGAAGTGAATACCTACTCGTATTTGGCCGAGAAAATTGCAACCATTCATGCAAACGGTTCAGTGTCAGTGCGCCAACAAGGCCTCAAGCAAATGGTCAAACATTTCACGAACCCTCTTTGGTGTGTGTGTGTGTGTTCAAATACTAGAGCTGGTAGAAAGCTGGCAGTAGCAGTTAAGCGTTTGACTGACTCGCGTTGTGAAATTTTGTTTGCTGATAAACTCCAACACTTTTTACCACACTGAGTTATACGATGCTTTAAAAGCATAAAAAAGTTGAATGAAATTTGTAAAACTATTTGAAAAACAAAAAACTAGCCTGAGCAAACAAAAAAGGGAAAATTAAATACTTAATAAAAGTTTTTCCACAGAATTTGTTGCCTCAAACGTTGGTCGATTGCGAAGTGCCCCATCTGCTTATTTTAGAAAAAAAGTTCAACGAAATGTATGAAAAACTGTAGTGAAGGGGGCAGAGTTACACGACAGACACAAAATTCAACCACTCACCCCGTAAATTGGAGTAGTGTGGTGTGGGGAGTTGGGGAGTATATATTGAAGTGAGGCCAAATTCGTGAAAAAAGTAAAATGTAGTGAAAGTGAAGGTGAACACAGTGAACAAAAAATAAATATAGATACACATGTGCGCTATATGTGTGTGAGTGTGAATAAAAATAGATACAAATTTAAAAAATCTAAATCGTGTTTAAAAGTGAATGAAAAATTTTGGAATGGGCAGTTAAAAAAGAAGTAAATTACTGAGCAATGCTAGACATTTTTCCAAGAATTATAGATGTCTAGAGGAAAAAATTTGTTTTTCTAAGAATCAAACCTAAATTTTTTTTGAAAGCGGGCAACGCATGCTTAATTTTCACTAAACAAACCATTAGTCCAGCATGTCAAAGCTCTGTTTAATTTGCGCTTGAGGTAGATACTTTTTTTTGTTGCTTCTATACCCAGCTGACCACATAACTGGTGTTTACAACGTGATTAAAGAAACGAGATACACTCAGAAAAAGCATTTCCTTGAAACAACGAACCAGTTTTCTTATTTCAATTTACTTAATATAAGAAAAATATCCTCAATTTAAAGACTTTTCCTCTATTTAACTTAATGTTGTCCTTAACTTTAAGAACTCAATTTCCTCAATGCAAGTAATAATTTCCTCAATACAAGTAAAAATTTCCTCAATTCAAGTAATAATTTCCTCAATACAAGTAAAAATTTCCTCAATACAAGTACCTAATAATTTCCTTAATACAAGTAAGAATTTCCTCAGTACAAGTAATAATTTCCTCAATGCAAGTAATAATTTCCTCAATACAAGTAATAATTTCTTCAATACAAGTAATAATTTCCTCAATACAAGTAATAATTTCCTCAATAAAAGTGACAATTTCCTCAATACAAGTAAACATTTCCTCAATACAAGTAATCATTTCCTCAATACAAGTAATAATTTCCTCAATAAAAGTAACAATTTCCTCAATACAAGTAAAAATTTTCTCAATACATGTAAAAATTTCCTCAATACAAGTAATAATTTCCGCAATACAAGTAAAAATTTCCTCAATACAAGTAATAATTTCCTCAATACAAATAATAATTTCCTTAATACAATAATCTCCTCAATACAAGTAATAATTTCCCCAATATAAGTAAAAATTTCACCAATACAAGTAAAAATTTCCTCAATTCGAGTAATAATTTCCTCAATACAAGTAAACATTTCCTCAATACAAGTAATAATTTCCACAATACAAGTAAACATTTCCTCAATACAAGTAATTATTTCCTCAATACAAGTAATAATTTCCTCAATACAAGTAAAAACTTCACCAATACAAGTAAAAATTTCCTCAATTCGAGTAATAATTTCCTTAATACAAGTAATAATTTCCTCAATACAAGTAATACTTTCCTCAATACAAGTAATAATTTGCTCAATACAAAAAATAATTTCCTCAATACAAGTAATAATTTCCTCAATACAAATAATAATTTCCGCAATACAAGTAATAATTTCCTCAATACAAAAAAAATTTTCCTCAATACAAGTAAAAATTTCCTCAATACAAGTAATCATTTCCTCAATACAAGTAATACTTTCCTCAATACAAGTAATAATTTGCTCAATACAAAAAATAAAATCCTCAATACAAGTAATAATTTCCTCAATACAAATAATAATTTCCTCAATACAAGTAATAATTTCCTCAATACAAGTAATAATTTCCTCAATACAAAAAAAATTTTCCTCAATACAAGTAAAAATTTCCTCAATACAAGTAATAATTTCCGCAATACAAGTAAAAATTTCCTCAATACAAGTAATAATTTCCTCAATACAAGTAATAACTTCCTCCATACAAGTACCTAATAATTTCCTTAATACAAGTAATAATTTCCTCAATACAAGTAATAATTTCCTCAATAAAAGTAAAAATTTCCTCAATACAAGTAAAAATTTCCTCAATACAAGTAATCATTTCCTCAATACAAGTAAAAATTTCACCAATACAAGTAAAAATTTCACCAATACAGGTAATAATTTCCTCAATACAAGTAATAATTTCCTAAATACAAGTAAAAATTTCCACAATACAAGTAATAATTTCCTCAATATCAATAAGGAAAGCTGTCTT
The DNA here is from genome assembly GCA_964058755.1 of Campiglossa producta. NCBI lineage: Eukaryota > Metazoa > Arthropoda > Insecta > Diptera > Tephritidae > Campiglossa > Campiglossa producta. Next base: position 9,894,644 of record CAXKVI010000005.1, on the reverse strand, counting down.
CGGTTGTGTCGAAGGCTATAAACCTTTCATGAAAAAGCGTCACGATTTTCACTGTCGATCCCCAGTACAGCCTGTGTTAATTTAACTTTATCTCATACCGAAATTATCAGAACTATCGATTATATGGGGGCGATGTGTTATATTGGTCCAATCTCATTGATATTTAACATCGACATTCCACATCCACATTCTAAAAGAGCAATAGTTACGAAATTTCACGTTACTACCTATCTAATTACAGGAGTTATCTACCAAAATCCGTTTATCGGAACATGGGGGCTATGTGAAATATTTATCCCACCTCAATGATTTTCAACATCAACATTGCACATATAAAAATAGCAATATTTACAAAATTTCACGTTCCTACCTGTTTAATTACAGGAGTTATTATCGAAAATCCGTTTATCGGAATAATCGATTGTATGGGAGCTATATGTAATATCGGCTCGATCTCGCTGGTTCCGACAAATGAGTTCTATATTAGAAAATGGTGGCCGCATACCAAACTTCAGCCAAATATCTCAAAAACTGAGAGACTAGTTTGCGTTCAAACAGACAGACGGACATGGCTAAATCAACTCACCTCATTATACCGATCATTTCGGTATACTTATGATGGGTCCAGCCATATCTTTGGAGCCAAAAAAGGAAAATTTTTTCTTGAAATAAGGCATTTTTTACTTGCGGTAAGGAAACTTTTTTCTGAGTGGAGATATAGAATTAATCAAAAAAAAAATTTTACAGTTTTGATTTTGGATATGTTAACATTTTTAAAATACATAGTATTCTCTTTCGAAATATTTTTATAAAAAGTTGGGTTTGGACTTAGAGAGCAAATAACTCTAAAAAAATATCCCTTAAGGCTCATTTACACGGGTCGATTTTCTGTTCGATTTTTATCAAACCACTTGTGTTCAACCCTTAAATACAAGGTAAAGATCGATCGAATTGCTGTTTAGACGGTCGATTGTAAAAAAGGTTAGAAAAATCGACCCGTGTAAATAATCCTTTATAAATTTCAAAAAATTCTATTCCTAAAAAACTTACTTCTAAAGCTAATACAACTTTTATAAATTAAACAATTTTGGGCTGTTAGAGATTTCCAACTGACACTTTTTCAGGATTAGTATAGAAAAAAAATTAAATAAGAGCTGATCCCGCCTTCCAATCAGAGTCTACACAGAAAAAAAATTACACTGGTAAAATTCAAAATATCATATTGATATCTTGAAGTTTACCAAATTCTGTTAAATTGATCAGATTTTGGTTATTTCAACGGAATTTCTTTGTTGCAGTAACTGCATTCAATTGTTGATTGAACGGTCATAGAACTGTAAATTTTTAATTAATACAAATTTGTAAAACTGACAGAATTTTTGTTGATCAAACTAAATTTTGTGTTAAAACAACAACTTCCTCTGGTTGATTAACAGCGAAGGAATTGTCATTTTAAACTTGTTGACTCATCCAATTAAATTTAATAGAACTAACAAAGTATTCTTTGTTCAAACAAAATTTTGTGTTGAAACAACAAACTCCTGTAGTTAATCCAACAGCGAAGATACTGTCATTACTGTCAAAAGGCTGGTTTTCATTAGGTCAAATTTTGACAACTTTTATCGACTTTATCGAAATAAGCAACCAAATCTCGATAAAGACGATGAAATTTGACATCATTTGACATAATGATAGCCAGCCTATAGAATAAAGCTGTAATTAGCCGCCGCACTATGGGGTATTTTGGGAAAATTTTTCAAACAATCAAATTTCAAAAATGTTTTCGAAACTTCAATTCAATACGCATAGAGTAAAATCGGATATTTAAAAAAATTGTAAAACTAAGATTTGAAAAATGGAATAAACTCATATTTTGGTTGATATGACCAGCACATTTTTCTCTGTGTAGACAATTACAATTTGAACAGTCCTTCGGTCGACAATGAATTTACTCAACGAATCCTCTCCGTTGTTGTTTCAAGATATAGCGATCGACAATCATTTAAGTTGACACAAGACATTTGGGTTGGGGTTGAATATTAGATTTAAACAACATTTATATAAATTAGTGCTAATCAATTAAGACCGTCAAGCGTAACGCGTTTTCAAAATACATATGTATGTTGTATCCTTAGATACAGTGGTGTGCAACTAATTGAGTATACTTCATATACGATGAACGTATGAAGGAAGGTGCCATTGGTAAGAGCGTGACAGCAGCCAATTGTCAGATGTAATAGAAGATGAATGGTAGACGAGACCGCGAGGCTACATTTTCCTTCTTTGAATCCATATCACAATCTTTCCTTTAAGCTTCGCCCTGCCTAGAGTGTATGATCATTCCGAAGATCTTCATCAAAATATTCTAACGGGAATCCAAGAAAACGTGCAGTTTCAAAAGGGTTGAACCAGAGAGACATAGGGGTTAGAAGAGAAGGGTCAATTGAACAGTTAACATGTGTTTGAAATGGTGTCATTTAGTCTGGATAAGTTAGAGTTTAACCTCACACTGTATCCAGACCGAAGCTGTGTCATAGTGACTCTAGTCTCCCTTGGTAAGGTGCGTTCTACTTCAGCAATATCGGGTGAAATGCTGTTTAAAACGGGGGTTACAGGCCGAGATCTGATAAAAGTATCAACCGACTCAGTGTGGATGTCGGTTAGAGTCCGCTTATGATTCCGAAGATCAAACGGCAAGGTAATATGATGCCGGATCTCGTCATAATGCTACGGAGATGTTTACTTATGTTTATTGGAGGCGGGTGTATGTTTAAAAGATGACGGTTTGGATGTCCTGGTTTGTGGCAGTTCAGAAGGAATTGCCTGCTCAGCATTTCCGCATGCTCTCTTACATTGAGCAGTTTTGCCTCTTGATGGAGGTGAGACTCAGGAGGTATGAGGAGACATTCGGTAACAGTTCTGATAGCCATTTTAGGCAGACTTGTAACTTCGTTCAGTTGGTGTTATGCACGTTAGGCGCCCATATGGGTGTAGCATAGTCAAAGACTGGTCGTCCAATGGCCTTATATGTAGTCAGCAACGTTTCTTTATCTTTTCCCCAAGTGCTACCGGCAAGTGACTTGAGGATCTTATTGCGACCTCGTACCTTTTAGACCATTGCAGACACATGACCAGCAAATGAGAAAGTATTACCCAATGTCACCCCCAATAACTTTGGGTGGCTGACAGTTGGTAGCTTAGTGCCATCAACGTAAATGTCTTATTCGTTTCTCACTTGGTGCGTCCATGTCGTAAAGAGTCGCAGAGGTAACTGTTGATTTTCACACCAGAGTTCATCAGTGTGGGGGCCCTTCCCCGTCGCCATTATTGTACAGTCGCCGGCATATGAAACGACGATGACGCCCTCTGGTGGTGGGCGCACCTTCGATAGATATAAGTTAAACAGTGCCGGGGATAGGACACCACCCTGTGGCACCCTCTTTTAATACGCCACTTCTTTAACCCATGAGGGAGTTGTGTCTCAAGAAGATCTTGTATGAGTGTGGCGTGATTGACTGTATCAAAGGATTTTGACAAGTCCGCCACTAACAAAGTCCTATGATTTGGTTGAGGTTGATTTAGGTCGCTATTTATCTGCGTTGTAATGGCATTGAGTGCGGTGGTAGTACTATGTACCCTACGAAAGCCATGCTGATGACTAGTCAGGTGCAGATTTGCAGTATAATACGGGAGCAAGATGGACTCTAGCATCTTCACTACCGGCGACAAAAGTGATATAGGGCGATATGAATCGCCTATGTTTGCCGGCTTTCTAGGTTTTAATAGAGGAACCACTCTCGCTTTTTTCCATATTTCAGGAATGACGAAAGTGTTCAGTGAAAGACTGAAAAGAGCCGCTAGGTATTTGTGTCCCTCCTGACCTAGATGTTTCAACATCTTCTTGGCAATACCGTCGGGGACGATAGCTTCTTTGAACTCAGAGGCAGTGACAACAATAGGCGCGTTGTGGATTTTGTATTTACGCGCCTGTGGCATGGTCCTACGTTTAGCTCCATCGGACGGGGAATGCAGTATGAATTGTCGTAACCCTGTTCGTCCTGAGCTCGTGCCATCATCCTCTCGTCATAATATATCGGATATGTGCCGAATTTTATTTAAGTGTGGTGAATTTCGGTTAAAGTGGTGAATTGGTGAATTTTGTTCAAACTCACCACCGTAATATAAAACTGCATTAGTTGTACTCAATTCGTTGCACAGTGCTGTAAGTATAACTAGAAAAACCGCAACCCTCTTTTAAAGGAAAATCTCCATTACTCGCCCATATGTTATGACACAGCAACAAAAACACAAATGTAATAATACAATTTCCTTAACGAGTGGGCGACGAAATGTAAAATGATTAATTGAAGGCTGGAAAAAGCCAACGTGTATTGTGTGAGAAATCAAGACCAAAAACAACAACAACAAAATTAAAAGCAAAAAAAAAAACAAAAACACCAGCTAAAAATAAGAGTGAAAACAAAAATAACTACAACAATAACTACACTGCTAAAAACAAGACCATTTGCAAATATCTTTGTTGTCATTGTCACAGGCGCTGTCATCATCACTGCCTTCGTAGTCAACATCATAACCACAATTGGTTGTAGTTGTTTTAAGTGTTGTCCCTGATTGTGGTTAGCTGTTAAAACGTATACCGTTAAAGAACTGTTGCATATGACCAACCAATGACGTCGTCAGCTGCATATAAAATCAATTGAAGGGAAACACAAATATATACCGAACGGACAGTGAAGTGTGGAGGTGCAGATTGCTCCTTTTAAAGCTTTGGCCGCAGAAAACTAGAAAACTCATTCGCACACAAAAGACAAGCAGGATATTGCAAAAATCATTTAAACGTAACAAAGTCGTCATCGTCAGTGTGGAAAAGTCGAGGGAAAAAGCACGGAAGTAGGCGAGGGTAGACGCGCAGTGAGGACATAAATACTTGAGCAACAGCAGTGGAAAACCCTCAAGTCACAAAAGTAAAACAAGTGTAGGAGGGGAAAAAATCATAAAAATAAACAACACGAAAATAGAAATAGCAAAATATTTAGTAGCTGTGCGAACCAGTGCCAACCGCAGCCGATTGTTGAGGCGAAAAAGGGTAAACGCTTAGGAACAGAGAAGGGAAGTGAGAAGAGCGTTAAAAGAAAGTAAAGACGACACAAAAGTGTTTGTAACAAAAGGACTGCAGCAATCGCAAGAATAACTAGAAAAACAACAACAGATATAACAGCAATAACAACAACAACAACAGCAACTAGAAAAACAACAGCAATAAAAATAACAACTGCAACAACACACAAACCACAACTATAACCACAAGAAACAACAGCAATTACAGCTGCATCAACCACAGCCCAGCGAAGCAATAAACGGTAAACAACAACAACAACGCCACATTACGCAAACAACCCATTTGCACCACAATGAAGCCATCAGATTTGCTGCAATTAACGGAAAGGGTAAATAATATAAACAGTTTATTTTTAAATTTATTTACTTGCATGCAATACGTATATTTTTTTTCGATGTCTTATTAAGATGCATTTTTGACTAAGAAATCTGGAAAACGTTGCTCTGCCCGGGTAGTTGTTCTTTCTCTCCTTCTCATATCTTACTCTCCATTCCTCTTCCTTTATTTCGTCACTTTTACTCTTCTCTAACACTTGATCTTGCTCTTCTCCTTACACCTTTCCCTTCTCTTTCCTATTCCTTATCTCATGTCCCTCTCCCTCTGCCGTGGCTCCACTCCACCTGTCACTTTTCCCAAAGAATACGTCTATCTTATAACTTTAAACGAGCTAAACTTGTATATTTGTATATCTGGACTATCTCGGGAACTGCTTGACCGATTTGGATAAAATTTTGAATATAGATAGTATGATTGATTCTAAGACTATCCACTTGAGGGTTGCCACCTTGGGCGTTTTACAGGGTTGCCACCTATTCCAACTTTTTTTAAATTTTGTAGCAAGATATGGGTTTAAAATGAAAGATATTTACGGCGACATGCCAACTTAAAACTTTTAAAGCAGGGTTGCCACTTAGTGTTGCCGCCTTACCGCAGTATATTTCTATATCCGGTACTATCTCGAGAACCGCTTGACCGATTGGGATGAAATTTGGCATGGATATACATAGTATGATTGATTATAAAACTATACACTTGGGGGTTGCCACTTGGGGCGGTTTACAGGGTTGCCACTTTTTCAATTTTTTTTTTAATTATGGATCGAGATATGCTAATATGGGTATCAAATGAGAGGTATTTTCAGCGACATGCCAACTTAAACATTTTAAAGTAGGGTTGCCACTTAGGGTTGCCACCTTACCGCAGTATATTTCTATATCCGGTACTATCTCGAGAACCGCTTGGCCGATTGGGATGGAATTCGGCATAGAGATAGTATGATTTGATTATAAAACTATCCACCTGGGGGTTGCCACTTGGGGCGGTTTACAGGGTTGCCACCTATTTCATTTTTTTAAATTATGGAGCGAGATATGCTAATATGGGTATCAAATGAGAGGTATTTTCAGCGACATGTCAACTTAAATATTTTCAAGTAGGGTTGCCACCTTACCGCAGTATATTTGTATATCCGGTACTATCTCCAGAATCGCTTGACCGATTAGAATGAATTTGGCATAGAAATATTATGATTCTAAGACTATCCACTTGGGGGTTGCCACCTATTCCAACTTTTTTTAAATTTTGTAGCAAGATATGCCAATATGGGTTTAAAATGAAAGATATTTACAGCCGTTTTGGGGTCGTTTTCGGGTTATTTTAGGGTTATTGTGGGATCATTTTTGGATAATTTTGGGGTCATTTTCGGATCATTTTAGGTACATTTAAGGGTGCTTTTGTGGTCATTTGGGAATCATTTTGGGATTATTTTGGGTTAATATTTGGGTCGTTTTGTGTTCAATTTCGGATCATTTCGGGAACATTTAAGGGTCTTTCGGGGATCATTTTAGGACTATTTTGGGATTATTTCAGGGTCATTTTGCAATCTTTCATTCGGGTTCTTTGTTGTCTATTTCGAGCTATTTAAATTTGTTCAAGTCGCAATTTGTCGCCTAAAAGTCTTTTTATCCGTTAGCAGCATAGTCATACATAAGTACGAAGCACATTAAAGCCCACACAAGCCTCACACGCACACAAATAGACAAATGTAGATTTATTACATTTCTAACATATCAACACAATATGTTTCCCAAAGGTTCACTCGACTCGGAACACAGCACCGAGCACAAAACAGCACCCACAAGTTGAAACAACACAAACGATGATCGAGAGTATTTTAGTGCGTGAGTGGCCCAACATGGCGTATACGTTACATTTTTGCAAAATTCTTCCATAGACAATGAGCTCAATCCCTTTGCATGATGTTTTGTTGCTGCTGCTGCTTTTGTGGTTTTTTCCGATTTGAAAATGGTGCAAAGTCAACCGCAAATATAAGCAGACATATCACATGTGTATGTATGTATGTATGTGCTTGGATGTGTATGTTTGTGTGTGTGCTTCTAAGAAAACATTTGTGCATTTTTTTTGCCTTGAGCTCATGTGTGGCTTAACATACTGATATCTTGTATGTCACGTATCCCTGTGTACCCTGTGATGTTCGATTGCGTGTAACTTAACTTCACTGCCATTACCAACAACAACAACAGCATTAATAACAAGTACAAGAAGCATATATTTTTTGCCATATTTTTTTATTCTCCACCCCGATGTGTATTTTTTTGGATTACTGTCTTCGTGCAGATAATGTCGATTAGACTGTAGAAATAGGGCTTGGTTTGTAAGTGTGTCTATACATATGTATGTACATGAGTGTAAAAGTGGAGGCACTCTGATGTTTGCAAACAACGTGATAAATGTTTATTTCTTAAATTATTTTTCTACAACAAGTACCATTAAATTTTGAGATATCTGGCAACCCTGTACATCAGCGCAAGTGGCAATGCTCAAGTGGAAAGTCTAAGGATAAATCAGTCTATCAATATATACCAAATTTGATCCAAATCGGTTCCCGAGATAGAGGTCGTTGAAGGATTAAATAAAGTGCAGATAGGTGGCAACCCTTAGTTGGTATGTCTCCGGGCTGCGACCGACACAAACAGCTGTTAATTTCTCCACTCGACTCTCATACCTGCTATCGGAGAGCAATCGTCGACCTAACGATGCAACCGAGCAATATTTCTCACTCATTGCGTAGCGCCACTGAGGATACTATAGTGTTCCAGCGAGCCCGAAAGAACAATTGGTATGATGAGAAATGCAGCACTTCCTCGTACAAAAAGGACGCTGCATACAAGGAGACGTTGCGAACGGTCGCAACCCGCAGTGTATGGCAACGCTATCGTGAGGCGAAGAAGGAGGAGAGACGTCTTTTCAGAAAAAAGAAAAGTGAGACCGAAAGGCGTGAGTGTGAGGAGCTTGAGATGCTGGCTGTCAGGAATAATGTCCGAAAGTTCTACGAAAAGCTCCGGCGGATGACAATAATGGCGACCTTGTAATCGACGTACAGAGTACACTTAAGTTATGTAGGGAATACTTTTCCTCATTGCTAAATTGCGAGGGAGACGTTGAACGCGATAGCCCAATCCCTGACAATGGAAAAATCGTCCCACCACCCGACTATGATGAGATGATGATAGCTATATTCGGGCTCAAAAACAACAAAGCGCATGGAAAAGACAACGACGGCCTACCCGCCGAGCTGTTCTCAAACACGGAGGCGAAGACAGTGCGAAAATATGCTGCCTATATGCCGCCATGTCTGAGTTTGACTTCCCTACAAAGCTTACACGGTTTTGCCAAAAGGCGAAGGACTTCTCTGAGCCATTTGAAACCAAACGACGCTTCAGACAGGGCGACTCACTTTCGTGCGCTTTCTTTAACCTGATGCTGGATAAAGAATCGAAAAAGTGGGCCTTGCGGTGAACGAGGACAAGACGAAGTACTTACAACTGGCGCCAATTGGAGACACCGCGTGTTCTCAGATCTGCCTGCACTTGGTCCTTTCATCGGAGTGGTGGCCTTCCTTCTACCTCTACTTCCACCGGCGGTTGCTGATTAGAATATCTTCAGGGCCGGATCGTCTTCGTTCATACGCACCACTCGAATGAGACGAAATACTTGATGAAAAAATCAGTTCACCTGAGACTTGGCAGCCACGTCACCGTTGATAGTTATAAATTTGAAACCAAGGCGAATTCATACAGGTGTGTTCGAGCGAATTCAGATCTCCACGCACGCACACACTCCTTGTGGCTAAAAATGTCAGACAAAGCAACAACATAAGAAATTTGACAGCTACGATTGGATTTTCAAGGAAGAAGAAGAAACCATATGGTGGGAGGATGCCACCTGTAATGAATTCGCCTTGTTTGAAACTGTGAGGTACTTCGTCTATTTGGGATTCACCATTAACACCGAAAATAATGTCAGTCTAGAAATCCAGCGGAGAATCACTCTCGCCAACAAGTGTTACTTTGGACTAAGTGGCAATTGAGAAGTAAAGTCCTCTCTCGACAAGCAAAGATTACGACTCGAAATGTATGGCTCGAAATCATGAACAGTGTCAAGAGAAGATGAGATGGCCCTTAAAGTATTTGAGAGAAAAGTTCTTCTGAAGATTTATAGTCCTTCCCATGATGTCAACGCCGAGTATCGAAGGAAATTTAACGGTACCAGTACTTGTGCTGCACGCATCGGACCGAAACGACACGGTCCGTTTTTTTATATCGACCCGACCCAGAGCAATACACCGCCGGGTGAGCCTGTCTAACATTTGGGCAGGGCTACACCTCGTTACAACAACAACGAAAAATGGAGTATCTGTAGAGTTAATTGAAAATTGATACTGCTTTAAAAAAGTAACTATTTTTATTTTTAAATTTTCACCGCATTAAAAGAACTGCTTAGAAATGCAAAAAAGGAAACTTACCTACTCTTAACGATTACGCAATCTGCATTACACATACTCCAACAAACATAAATCAGCATTATTTGTCCTGTCATTCAGCCCGCTGGCGTCGCACTGCAGACACGATTGTGAGGAAACGCCAGCTAACGAAAAACGTGTTGCTCCAATGATAATTGACTAAGTGCGAAGAGAATGAGTGGGCGTTGAAATGCAAACAATGACACACATAAAATGCCATATCTACGCACACACACACACACACATACACAAGCACAAGTTTATAAACGGCGACATGCTTATGTGGTATGCCATTTATGGCGAATCGTCTATTGAAGTGAAATGAGTAGGTATGCAGCTACATGATACGAACCTTAATGGCTTTAGGCATGAAATGTTAAAAGTGCTTTTTCTCTTTTTTTTGGAATGGAAAAACTGAAATTACAGTTTAACTGTTTTTATGCGAGGTTATTAAATATAATTTGTTTTCTAGCGTAAAGTTTTCACATAAAACTATTACTTTGTGAAATTATTTTGTAATTTTTGTTTTTGTGTGGAATCCGATTCACTTCATAGAAATGCATAGAATTATTGATAAAATTAATACTTTAATTAAGCACATTTGAAAGGTCACATCCTTACGGGTGAGTAATGTTTGAAATTTGGATCGGAAATTTGGATCGATTCATTACTTTGACTTATTTAGTTACTCGTCCAAAGATTTCCTTTTTAAAATCTTCCTATGTCCTTAACCACGAATGTGTCAATTTAAAATTTGAGTTGAAGGAATCGGTTTACTATATGGACCGTTTTGCTCTTTGTGAAATAGTACCTGGGTGACCGAGCTTGCTGGGTGTTTTCGATTTTGTTCAATAGTGGGCTCACGACCTGGCCTCAGAGTTCCAAAATAGGGAACGAAATTCCTCCCAAAAGACATCTCACAGTCGCTCTGAGTACTTGGACAAAAGAGCGGTCGAAAGGATCCTGAAGAAATACGAGAGAGTTTCACCGGAGGCGCTATCGCCGAATGCCATAAACACGGTGGAGATAGCTCAAGCTCTGTTACCGAACTTCCAAAGCAATTATGGGCCAAAGAAGGTTAACGGAAATACCTTCAAATGCCAGAGATCGGATCCCATCCGAAGCGGCAGCTGAACACTCCCAGAGTGGGTAAACTTAGCTTTGCTGAAGTGACCAAGGACAGGATCCTCATAGGCGCCATTGACCGAGGTAACGACCGCTGGGCCATCCCTAAACACCAGTGGCGGTACGTCCGAAACGCAATCGTTAATGAACTTCTTGACATTATGGATGAGTCTCCGGCGATAGGTTCTGATGCGGGATGGCACCAGGGTCAGATCAAGGTATTCGCTTGCGAGGATGCAAAAACTGTTGCACTGTACAAGGCAGCAGCTACAAGACTTGGTGAGATCTACTCAGGGGCAAGAATCGAGGTTGTCGACTGGAAGGACATTCCGGTCATGGATTCCTGCCATCCCTGCTAAACCTGATACAATACACAGGATGCTGCGGATCATGAACCCGTCTTTCCCGTCGCAGGACTGGAGTGTCAATCTGGTTGAGTATGCGGTAGGACCTGATAGGCAGGTGGTCTTCCCTTGAATAAGGAGGCACTCGAGCCCCTTAAACGGCGCAATGGACGAGTGCACTACGCCATGGGTCATATCGTGATCCACGTATAACGTGGCGATGCATAACGCGCTGCTATTTCGGCTGCTCCACAGTTAGTAGGGTTTCCGCCACGCCAAATCGTGGTCTGAACAACTGGTCGTTGAAAAAAATTCTCCCAGACGAGGCAGAACTCGACGATACGGCGGTTGCAGGGAAGTCTGAGCGCTCTCATGTTGGTGGTGCTTTCGATAAACCTGCAAAATCTAAAGCAGCCTTGAGTGCTTTAATCAGTCGTTTTTCTAAAGGCTACGTAGATGTGGTTCTCATCCAAGAACCCTGGGTCAATAGCTCAATTATTTGCGGTCCGGGGACTAAGAGTTTTAGCTTATCCGAGCCAACGAGGAGGGTTAGAGCCTGTATTTTGATTAAAGTCTGCGCTGAACGCCTTTCTCTTGCCCAACTATACCAATGGTGACGTTACAGCTGGCAGCTTAACAGTCGACAGTACCAGCCTGACGATGGCGTCGGTATATACATATGCCTTACGATGCCGAAGAACCTCCTCCACAGAGGGAGGTAAAAGACAAAGGGCAAATTTTTGCACGGGTCATCTTATTATCGGAACTGACGCTAAGGCAAGCTTGATGTAAACATCACATTTCTCCATCAAGTTCTTAAATGCAATGTGCAAAACTTGATGGATTCTATCTTCTTCCAACTTACGTATTTCTCCGTTTAATAAGTACACACCTAGCAGAGTTGCACTCTTCTGCTTGCTTGATCAAACTTGATGTTTGCATGTTTCAAACTTGATCCACTGCATCAGCAATGAGTGTCAAATGATGCCTCAACTGACGGGCACGGTAATGTGTGCGATTGAAAAAGATACATTTTATTATTTCTACCTCATGTTGCATTAAAAAAATCGTTTGAGTTTATTGGTTTACATCACTCGATTTTTGCAGGGTAGTTACTCCCTTGCAGGAACAGCTCACAAATCATTTTGTATTATCAAATGACTTAGAGCTTACTCGAATAGCTAAGCAATGTCCATTTGATACCGTCAATGAACTTTTTGTAACAACAACAGCTCAACTAGAAAAATAAACATATATAAATTACGCTTAATAGAAAAAAAAAAACAATAACAATCACCAAAAGTATAGTAAAAGCCATCAACTTAATAGCCAAAACAGTAATAATGATAGAAGCAAATCGCACGAAATCAACAAACAACGCTGAAATGCGCATTACATTGTTGTTATTTGTGTGTCTTGATGTTATTTTTGTTGCTAGTTAGTTGTAGACTGTTGGTTGTGGAATGTCAAAACGAACAACCATGTCAATATTTCGACATTTATCTAAACTGTCATTGCTTTTGACCCCACATTTGATTGCTGTCATCGATGACGTTTCGCTGCTGCTGCTACTCTAACTGCTTGAGTGTTTGTATGTTTTTGTGTATACATACGTGCGTGAATCCTGCAGTGAAATAAAAAAGTAGTCAGAAGAAAATCACGATTTGACAACTATAATATTATGACTGTGTTTAAACTAGTCGGAAAAAGAACAGATTCATTTACCATTTGTCATTTGCAATATGGCGGCTATATGTTATGGACCTAGCTTCCCTACCCATCTGGCTGAAGGCCTACAATCTACCCCCCGGTGAGGTATGCCTTTCTTAAGAGGCGACCAAAATCCTGGACTGAAGGGTTCTATATGTGAAATATATCGTGCTCTCGGCTTGAGTTTCATACTACATATGTGGTTGTGGGCTAGTTTAGACCTGTAGTTGGGTTTGACAGCGTGTTATATACAAAATACATTTGCGTGTGTAGTTAGTGGTTTATTTGTTGAATGGTTTTGGCGCGCTACTTTGTTGTTACAATGAATGTTATTTGCTCTTAACGGTTATAACAACTTGATTTCATTTCGAAATATTTAGGAGGGTCAACAAAAACTCGTAAACAAAATTTACAGTTGTTCGAGTTTCCATTTCCAGTCCTCTCCTTCTCTACTTCTTTTTCTTCACGCCTGCACCTCCGCTCTTCCTTTTGAAATATCTTGTCATCATGTACCCGATTTGTTTAAAGTCAAAAGGTTCAAGTCTCTAAATAACGTTCAAGTCTCTAAATAAGGTTCAAGTATCGAAAAAAATAAAGTCTCTAAATAAGGTTAAAGTCTCGAAATAAGGTCCAAGTCTCGAAATAAGGTTCAGGTCTCGAAATAAGGTTCAAGTCTCGAAATATAGTTCAAGTCTCGAAATAAGGTTCAAGTCTCGAAATAAAGTTCAGGTCTGGAAATAAGGTTCAAGTCTCGAAATAAGGTTCAAGTCTCGAAATAAGGTTCGAGTCTCTAAATTAGGTTCAAGTCTCCAAATAATGGTCAAGTTTCTAAATAAGGTTCGAGTCTCGAAATAAGGTTCGAGTCTCTAAATAAGGTTCAAGTCTCGAAATAAGGTTCAAGTCTCGAAATAAGGCTCAAGTCTCGAAATAAGGTTCAAGACCGACCCCAAATAAGGTTCCTTTTGAAATATGTTGTCATCATGTACCCGATTTGTTTAAAGTTAAAAGGTTCAAGTCTCTAAATAACGTTCAAGTCTCTAAATAAGGTTCAAGTATCGAAATAAAAATAAAGTCTCTAAATAAGGTTCATGTCTCTAAATAAGGTTCAAGTCTCGAAATAAGGTTAAAGTCTCGCAATAAGGTCCAAGTCTCGAAATAAAGTTCAGGTCTGGAAATAAGGTTCAAGTCTCGAAATAATGGTCAAGTTTCTAAATAAGGTTGAAGTCTCGAAATAAGGTTCGAGTCTCTAAATAAGGTTCAAGTATCCAAATAATGGTCAAGTTTCTAAATAAGTTTGAAGTCTAGAATTAAGGTTCGAGTCTCTAATTAAGGCTCGAGTCTCTAATTAAGGTTCGAGTCTCTAAATAAGGTTCAAGTCTCGAAATAAGGTTCAAGACCCCAAATAAGGTTCAAGTCTCGAAATAAGGTTCAAGACCCCAAATAAGGTTCAAGTCTCTAAATAAGGCTCAAGTCTCTCAATAAGGTTCAAGTCTCTAAATCAAGTCTCTAAATAAGGTCCCTCTGACTCCTATGTCGAAGCTAGAAAGATTGCTGCAGCGCTCTAACTACTAGTTTCCCTGATACGGTAAAGCAGCTGTTGACTTATATACCCTCTTTTGACTCAAATTATTCTGCCTGCCGTACCTGCGCCAGCCAAGCCAAAGCAAAAAATAGTGGGGGTTTCCGCTTATGTCACTTTTCTTGTTGAGGCTAAAAGAAACCCGCACGAAAGTAAATGGTTTGTAATGTCAGCAATAACAACAATTATAAACTAAACAGACAGTCAACCTTCACTTTTGTTTATATGCTAACCTCAACTAGCGCACCTCAGCGGCGTAAGGTTTGACGACGAAAACTCAAAAAAGCTTAGTACATAGAACTTTTACGCGCAAAATGGCATTAGTTAAACCAACACCTGCCCCCATGAAGAGCTTAGACAAGCTCCTACATAGTATATATGTATGTAAATACAAGTAAATATATTTACAAATGGCTACCACATGAAGTAACTCAATAAAAATGTTAACATGAAACAGTTAACGGACACAAAACCCCAAAAGAGAATAGAACAAAAGAAATATTGACATGTGTTTGGGGGAAATACGATAAGTTGAAGTAAATGCAAGGATGGCGAAGACGTTGGAGCTAGGAATGAAGTGGGACCGCCGGACTATGTCGGAAATTCAATTTTTAGACCCCGGATCCGCCAGTTCCGTAGAAAACTAGATTTTTTAGGGTTTCGGAAGCTGTGGTCGAAAGCGCTGTGGAAGGCCTTTTGTGCCCTTCGGGACGAAAAGTTTTTTGAAATTCGTTGTTTTATAGATCCCGCGGGCGCCGATAGCTATTCTATCTCGGTTCTGACTGTCCCAATTTTTCAAAGTAACCTCCCGGATATTGTCGTTAGTTTTTGGATAGATTCCTTATATACCTTGCCCATCTCTCAGCGAGCTACATGCGTGAGTTGATGTTCAAGACTGCGAAAAGGTCGAAAATTACAAAGGCGTCTTAATTGAATGCTTCATTGCTTCAATTACAAATAAACACCTACACAGATGTAAAGGCACATTAATTAGCCCACTGAAGTGAGAATTTAAGTAAATTGTGTGCGTGTTTTTTGTTTATTGTAGATGTTGGCCGAAGCCGCTGACGTCCTCTTGAATCATCATTATCATTTATTGGCGCTTAACTGCCTATGCAATTGTGGCCTTTGCCTATCAAAGCACGTTCGTCAGTCCTTTTTTTCGATAAATGACGCCAATTGGAAACCCCAAGCGAGTTCAAGTCGTCCTTCACCTGCTGTTTCCATCTCAGTCGAGGCCTCCCCCTTCCTCTGCTGTCGAATTCAGCTGTCGATAGAAAACCCTTCTGGGCTGGAGTTTCTTCGTCCATTCGCATGGCATGACCCAGCCAGCAGAGTCTTTGGGCTTTAGTTCGCTGCACTTTGGTCGCAATTTAGCACTGCCTCCAAAATTTAAGTACACTCTGTACGTCTGTTGTTAAGTCGCCATTATTGACATTGCAGGAACTTGAAACATTTTTAAATTCTAAAATCTTACAAACCCCTAATTCGTAAAATCTGTAACCCTTTTGGTGTCACCCACACTAAAGCAAACCCCTTGGGTCTAAATGACTCCGTTTAGGTAAAGAATGTCAATCATGCTGGTATCTGTTGACTGTAGCCAATTAGAAAAATCAAGTTCTTATTCATTTGGCTCTGTGGATTATGCCCATAGCTGCAAGAGAATTACTATTCTAGCCTTGACTTGATCAGCCATGATTTTTGTCTTTGCTCAAAATGACAGACAGCTGTAAAGCGTGCTATACCTACACTGACACTCATGCCATACTCTGAAACTGCATACATACATTCATTTGACAGTTTTGACATTGCAAAATCTCACTTCGTTCGTTCAACGTTGTGCATATACGAGTTTGAGCTGTTTTTATCCTAGCTTCAGTTCATAAATAGGATACGAGCATTTATGGTATGTGTAGTATATATACTCAGTTGCTTACAAAATGTCAATGTATTAAGTCCAAGAGTGAGTACATAACTATGTACTCGTATATGTACTTGTCAAATTGTCGGTTACATACTTTTTTGTGGCTTGCAACATTTAAATTTTTTTTTTCATTTGAACTTGTAACTATGTAGAATGCTTCCCTTGAGTGTTCCTGTCAAACTTACACATTTCTCAACTTATTGCGTTTAAAAGAATTAAAATTTTTGTCATCGATCAATTTGCCAATATGACATTTCTCTAACTACATAAGTATTTTGTTTTTGTAAATGAACAGTTATTTATCAACAGTGTTTGTCAACATTTTAGAGCCACTTGTTTGAGATTAGCTGAGTAAAGGCAATGGAATCTGCTTTATCATATTTTCGAGTAGGGTTGCCACCTTACCGCAGTATATTCGAATATCCGGACTATCCGGGAACCGCTTGACCGATTTGGATAAAATTTTGAATATATGTAGATAATATGATTTATTCTAAGATGATCCGTTTGTGGGTTGCCACTTGGAGCGGTTTGCAGGGTTGCCACCAATCGATTTTTTTTTTTTACTTTTGTACACCTTACCGAGTACTATCTCGGGAACAGCTTGACCGATTTGGATGTAATTAGGCATATAGATAGTATGATTGATTCTAAGACTATCCACTTGGGGGTTGCCACT
The DNA here is from genome assembly GCA_964058755.1 of Campiglossa producta. Classification (NCBI taxonomy): domain Eukaryota; kingdom Metazoa; phylum Arthropoda; class Insecta; order Diptera; family Tephritidae; genus Campiglossa; species Campiglossa producta. The sequence goes on along the minus strand of CAXKVI010000005.1, from coordinate 9,877,321 downwards.
TGGGGGGTGTACAGGATTGCCACTTATCTCAATTTTTTTTAAGTTATTGGGCGAAATATGCCGATATGGGTATCAAATGAAAGGTATTTTCGCCGACATACCAACTCTAATATTTTTAAGTAGGGTTGCCGCCCAGGGTTGCCACCTTACCGCAGTATATTTGTATATCCGCTACTCTCTCGGGAACAGCTTATACGATTTGGATGTAATTTGACATAGTGATAGTATGATTGGTTCTAAGACTATACACTTGGGGGTTGCCACTTGTGGGGTATACAGGATTACCACTTATCTCAATTTTTTTTAAGTTATTGGCGAAATATGCCGATATGGGTATCAAATGAAAGGTATTTTCGCCGACATACCAACTATAATATTTTAAAGTAGGGTTGCCGCCCAGGGTTAGCATTATGCAGTATTGTATTTGTATTATATATTTTTGGGATCATTTAGGGGTCATTTTTGTATAATTTTGGGCCTATTTTGAGCTCATTTTGGGGTAATTTTCGGATCATTTTAGAAACATTTGGGGGTCTTTTTGAGTCGTTATGGGATTATTTTAGGATTATTTTCGGATCATTTTGGGTAAACTTAAGCTTCTTTTCGGGGTCATTTTGGAATCATTTTCGGGCCATTTTTGGGTAATTTGGGATCATTTTCGGGTAGTTTTGAGTTCCATTTCTGATCATTTTGGGAACATTTAGACCAAGCGCCAGGGCAAAAACGTGTGTAAGATAAATACTCCGTTCTAATTTTTTTTTTGTTACTCATCCAAAGTTTATCCTTTACGCTCCCAAATGGATGACCAACTCAACATAAGTTCATGTGTAGGTACATCTACATATGTACTAAAAACTTTGAGTTTTCCTTCCATCTAAAAAAAATTATTTCAAATCCGGTTATTTGTTAGTGTGTAGGTATGTGCATCGGAAATAAGCTAAATTGTCTAACAATCACGTACAGTCGTTAAAGGTCACTTGCGCAGTTTCGTTTTTAGGCCAGTGTAAAGTGGTAATAGGACATCAAGGATAACTTGGCATATGACAAGGAAGAGAGTGTACTATGTGAGGAATTAGAAATAACATAATAAATATATACGTTTATTAGGGTGGTAGAAGGTAGGAAATTTTTGAACATATTTTAATATGTAAAAAAAAAAATAGAAATTTCAAAACAAAAAAAAAAAAAAAAAAAAAAAAATAATTTGATTATTCATATTCAACAATTTTTTGAATTATCTTAAAATTTTGGGCCGTTACAACGATTCTCGAAAAAGAGGTGTCAAATGAGTTGGCTCAGGGTTGCCTCTTATTTAAAAATTAATTGTTTATCAATAGTTTGTTTGATTTTCAAAGTTGAGGTTTTAAATGAGAGGACTCACTCTGTTGATCTGCAGGAAAGTCACGTGTTTTTGATAGGGGTTGCCACTTGTTTCAAAATTGATTTTTCAAATGAAATGTCAAATGACAGGGTTCGGCCTATATAGATGTACGGGAATATGGAAATTTTTTTAAAGCGTTGCCACCTGTTTAAAACTATTTTATTCATACTAAGTAGTTTATTTGTTTTTTTTTTTTTTAATTTTATGTGTCATGTGAAAGGTCTTGGTTAAAAAATTTCCAACCCACCCTAACGTTAATACTAGGTATGTAGGTTCATATGTACATACATATGCATTCTTCGAAGGTCTACGAAAAATAAATAAAATGTAGCTACATGAAGAAAAGCAAGGTTAGAATTTAAATATTTATTAAATTAACAAAGCGATGAAGGTTCTGGGATAGAGATTAAGCCAAATTACAATGGAGTAAGTGCTTATTAAGTAAAGAGCCGAGTTAACAAATCCAAATTCAACTTTCAAGATGCCAATGATCAACATATCGGCTCAGACTCCATGAAGCTATCTCTCTCGGAAATTGACTTTCCCTAGTTCTAGGCCGAAACTCTTAGCGAAACCTATAATACAGTCTAGTGAGCGGCAAGTAGTATCCTATGTGCGGTCTCTTCACCCATACATACGCTATTATCATTTCAGAAAGAGACGAAGAACATCGATTAGGAAGTACCTGTCAGCTTCAACAGCAAAGCTAAACGACTGAAGCCTACGAAATTTAACTAAATAAAACAATACGTGACTCTTGTGGCATCCTGCATACCCAAGATAAGTCTGTCGTTAGCTTATAGAGTTCTATGGTAGGTTACTATACATTAGACGACCCACCTTATATTTGCAAATTTCAACACCTCAGGCTGCTGAAGAGGAACGTAATCTTCCTGGAGAGGCAAGGTTTACTCTGGGATATTGTAGCAGGTCTAACTCTTACTTATTGAGGGGGGAATGAATGTCCGGCATGCGGCTTGTCTCCTCATAATACCAACTCCTTATTCACCTGCTCTTTGCAACCCACTCTTCTAACACCAATTTCTCTTTGGTCCAACCCAGTTGAAAAAGCTCGTTTCGTAGGACTTCCGTTAGAAGATATTGATGACAATTTAGGTTAAGGAAGATTACACGTTTGGGCAGGTCTACCCTTTCTTACAACAACAGCAAAAACCCGTCTCCTTCTTCCCCATGGAGCCCATTCACCTTCTAGTAGTCTATATCTAGATATCTATTGCTCGGAAATTAAACTATTGGTGTCTTGAAAATGTAAATACATCGTTTTATAATCTAATAAAACAATAGAAAATCTGTGCACAATTCGAGCATCTCTCAATTGCACCACTAAAGCCTCCTTAGACGTAAAGTATGCTAAGCTGATAAAACTTTCACACCATAAAAGCAAAACAAAAGAAACAGCCCACTCGAGACATTCAAGGACATTAAGTCGTACGAATAAATAATACACAAATGGTAGACTTGCATTGGAAACAATCCAAAAGGGCATAAGTGCTCCTGTGCAACTCAAATGTGTGACTTCGCGTAGCTATAAATGTCTGGTTTTTTCCCAACAAGCATACCAAAAAGTTTTGCTTAATGTTATGAGTTAGGTTAGTTTAGGTTCAAGTGGCTGCCGCAGTGGCTCACTTAGGCCAGTTTTGAGAGGCCCGTTGTGATGCCACCAACACTAGGAAAGTCAGTCCCGGGACCCGGCCATATGGAAAATCCCTGAGTTGTTGAGATTCTCCACATAGCAGAATCCCGGGACTGACACTCCTAAACAGACACCGTTACTCCACCTCGAATCACTTAGATGACTTTATGAAGGCCATCAAGTCATTTATTTCCAGCTCCGCGATCTGGCGTAGGCTACCCAGGAAGGGAACCCCCAAAAAGCCCGGCAGTTGCATATGAGGTGCTCCACCGTTTCCTCCTCCTAGGCAAAGGCTGAAGTCACTGCTAAACAAAGAGTGCAATAAATGGGGCAAGATAAGAATCTGCGACGCCTATTACAATAGCCACGTGCATACCCTACTCTACGACCTGAAAGTAGAGTGTGAGAGTTGGAAAATAAAGGAAAGGGAAGAAAAGGGAATTAAAAGGAAAGGAAAGGAGGAAAAGTGTCAGGAAAGGAATGGTAATGAAATGAAAGGAAAGGAGGAAAAGTGTCAGGAAAGGAATGGTAATGAAATGAAAGTAAAAGGATGGAAAAGAAGGGGAAGGAAAGGCAAATAAAGAAAGTGAAAGGAAAGGAAAGAAAAGGAAATTGAAGGGAAGGGAAGGAAAGGGAAGGGAAGGAAAGAAAAGAAAAGGAAAGGAAGGGAAAGGAAAGGAAGGGAAAATAAAGGAAAGGGAAAGGGAAGGAAAGAAAAGGAAAGGGAATGAAGGAAAATAAAGGTAAGGGAAGAAAAGGGAATTAAAAGGAAGGAAAGGAAAGAAAATGGAAAGATAGGAAAGGAAAGAAAAAAAGAAGAGAAAAGGAAAGGAAAGTAAATAGAAGGAAAAAAAAGTAAAGGAAAGGAGAAGAAAGGAAAGAAAAGGAAATTAAGGAAAGGAAAGGCAAAGAAAGGAAAGGAAAGAAAAGAAAAGGAAAGGAAAGGAAAGGAAAGGAAAGGAAAGGAAAGAAAAGGAAAGGAAAGGAAAGGAAAGGAAAGGAAAGGAATCAGCCCTGGCTCAAGGAGAATGTCACACTTGAAGTTTTTTTCCGAAACCCGTATATAAAATCTGGAAAGATGAAACCCATTTTGGTAGGTTTTCAGTTGGTTTAGGTAGGAAAAAAATTTCCGCAGTCCCAACCCTAGTGGCAACATCAGCTATGTTAAAAGTCTTAGAACGTAGTACACTATCTGCAAATATATGTAGGTCGTTTAAAGTGGTAGTTTCTCGAATTTAAAAAAAAGTAGTCTGAACACAGCTGTAGAGACGACACGGCGAAAACAATACATATACATACACGAACTCTCAAAATACACGTTCATTGTTTGCTGGGTCTATTTGTTCATAGAAAAAGCAAGTGCTAGAGAATTGAGCATGAAGTATACAAAATTCATACATACATGGGTAATGCTTTTACTTCCGTAGGTACAAATAGCTTTGAGCAAAACTAACCGGATGTAGGCTATGTATGTATGTAGGTGCAACAGATGTGCCGTTGCATAGCACCGACTGAGTCAACAAAGGAAATGCGCAATTGGTTCCACACGTTTTGGTACAATAGAACACTGCTAATGCTCTTCCGGCCGGATGGTCCCTAAAATAATCCATAATGCTGCTGTGCTATTTGCAGTTTTTTTGCAATTCAAAAAGCAAGCAATCCATCGTTACTTCCGCTCCCTGAAAGTTTTAGCTGCACAACGATGAGCGCCAATCAGATCAGTGCCCAGTGAGCACGGAAAGTAGCCAAATATGTCCTCACTGTGCACATTCAGCATGCTCAAAGATCCTACTTCATTTTGGGAGAGCATAGGCTCGTTCATACTCTACAGAACTCCAAGTTCTTATTACACTCAGAAAAGAGTTTCCTTATTTCAAGGAAAAACTTCCCGTATTTAGCTACAAAGATATGGCTTCCTTAACATAAGTAACATTTTCCTTAATTTAAAGACTTTTTTCCTCAATTTAAGTAAAATATTTCACCCTTTCCTTAGTTTAAAAATTTTTTTTCCTCAATTTAAGTAAAATATTTCACCCTTTCCTCAATTTTAAAATTTTTCCTCAATTTAAGTAAAATATTTCAAAAATTTTCCTGATTTGGCTCCAAAGACATGGCTTCCTTAATTAAAAGATTTTTTTCCTTGAATTGAGGAAAAAATATTTAAACTAAGGACGCCATGTATTTGGAACCAAATCAGGGACATTTTTCATTGACTCTTTTCTGAGTGTAGTAGCATGTCTAGTCCAGTGATTTGATTAAGTGCTTACCCTTCGGCAGTGGTCGGCAAACCCTCCGAGCGAATTTCTCCAAAGAAGAACCCAAAACTTGAGATCTTCAGTAAAATTTCATCCGGGTCGCTTTCGGAGATCCCGCCAAGTTTTACGGATAACTTTGAATTAATCTCTTCGAAAGTATATCGTTGTCAATTATTTCAGTGCTAAGAGATACGACAGCTGATATGTAGCAAGGGTGCAAGGATCTCCTTCTATTCTGGGATTCCCACAGTATCGATCAGCGCTGAACCAACTCATCGGTCATATCGTTACCCTGAGTGTTAAGATATCGCGGTACCCATATTAAAGAAGCGATGATATCGACTTGACCGATTCATATTCTACTCTCTTTACTCTTACTAAAAGGGCACGATGCTACGTTGCTGAGCCGAATGCCCAACGAGGCGCCTGACTGTCCACACACTGCTTGCCTCCTGGACAGCGTATATCTTGTATTGCAACATACTAGCTGAGTCCGTACTATACAGCACATTTTGAATACGTCCGTGAAAACTGAAATTTCGAGCTTATGAGGGAGTTCGTCGTTTTTCTTATCTCCACTCGAAGGGAAGAAAATCTTAAAACTTGCAGCTACCAGAAAAGAAGATGGGTTAAAACTTGAGATGCTTTTTAGGTATTCGACAAAAACACTCCCCGAAGATTTTGAGGGGGTGATGTCGAAATTCTCAGTCTTTGGCCGGCCCTTGCGGTACTGCACGACTGTCTTGGTAGCGATTTTGTATGACCTCCATCTGTACGGAAGGAAAAAATGGTTAATGTTAGGTGATAGATATTATATCCGTAGATCAAGCATCGAGTTGCGCGTCATTACCTATTCGCCATATTAGTCGCCTCTTACGGCCGGTATGTCTACCTCGCTCATATTTTAAACCCCTATTCCGCAGGGGTTCTTGACCTTCGATCATCCACTCCGCTTCATCATTGCTCCCTACGCGATCCCACAGTTCACTCTAAAGCACAGACCTTATACTACTTGTACAACGTCCTCCTTATAGGCAGGGTTATATGCTCACGGCGAGCTTCAATCGTGGTTTAGTTGGCGGAGTGGATCGAGAAATACATATGTTTGTATAATGCTATCTCTTGGCCCTCTCTAAGAGCCATTAGTTGGATTAGTAAAAAATCCCTTGACAACGGAAACCATATGTTGAACTTAAGCGGGAGCTTTTAAAAGATTAACCCCAACTGAGCTTACATACTCGTTTGTCAGCAATAAATGTCCAGTCGACCGTTCTAACCAGTAGGTGTTTCAAATGAACGCACAGCCAACGAAGCAGAAGATAAGCACCATCAATTGTAGAAGCTGTTGCTGTTGGCTCCCGTTCAGGTTGATTGGCCATGGAGCATATTGGCTTGCAGCAGCAACAATAATTTGTTGGTGTTATTGCGATTTTTCTGTTTATTTATTTTTTTTTTTTGTTGAAACGGTCATCTACTTGACTATCAGGCACACGTGTATGTGTGTGTGTGTTGTTGCGTGGGGGAAGAGCTTAATATTTATGCGTTTTATTATTATATTCCATTTATTTTATTCTGGAATCTTTTTAAATCCGCCACTATATATTACCCACTTCATAGCTCGATTTCGATTTTATCTTAATCGTATTGTTTGCAAAACAGTGATGGCAATAATTTTAAGAACATAAATACAAATCGACCTTGTTTGCAAGATTGCTTTGTTGGTCGGTTTTCGAAAGGAGAAGGGAATCTTGGTCCACCATAGCCATCCCATTAAGTTTAAATATCTAGAAAAAATAATGGTCCATGATTAGACCCCAGAAGTACCACCGTCTAGTCCTATCAAAATCTGGACACCGCCACGCCTGTACCTCGTTTAGAGAGTATCCTGTCAGAACTTCGATCAACAGGATTAAATAAGTGTAATGAGCTAATTGAGTTCCGCCCATCGCCTGAAGTCCACCCAGAGCTAGAAGCATTGCGCTAAGAGGTGAAATCAACTTATCTCTTGTTTAGCTAATTCGTGGCCCCTCTTTTCAAGATCAGACTACAGTTGGTCATCGAAGCTCCGAATTTTCAACAGGCCATCGCGTCTGGTCCACAAGTTTCCGTGGAGCTAATTATGTCTAATTTGAATTGCTTCACCTTTTACGCTCAAAGACTTAACAACTTCCGTTTGAAGACACTACTGTGATCAGGCAGCTTGAACTTGCCGCTTTAATCAAGTTTCTGGAAAAAAAACTCTCCATTCAACTTTCCCTTCCAACTTCGATTCACCCGTTAACCAGTTCACCAGTACGATGCACCAAATAGGTCCCTCGTCTACTACTCCCTCGGTAGAATGGCGGAATTGAAACTAGTAAAAGAAGTAGTCACCAATGCATAGTAGTCTGTCCAACCCGACAAAAAATCAGAGTTGAGAAAAAGCTGGTGTATCTGCAGAACCTATAGCCCTCATCACTTATCTTATTCTCGATACTCTACAAAGACAACACATCCGTTGTCGAATTACCGATTTCTATATGCTAGTTCTGGATGCAGACCCCACTTATTCTTTAAAAAATGCGGAATTTCCTGTCGCCTTCAGTCAAAACTTTAAATATCTACGCTCTTAACCCGGTTAACTCATCACTGCATTTGCACTTTTTTCCCAGCGATTTTCTTAAAAGACCTTGCCGATTTGTTTATATCTCGTTCTTTACCTCCCGAGTATGCTGATCCAATCGTTTGTTTTTTTATTTAACCATTTAATATTCCGATCTTGACAAGTTTTGTAATTAACGCGAACAAGAATATTCATAGATTTATATATGTACTTGGATTAACAGTAAGAGATATCCATGCAAAAAAAATGGCAAAAAACTAACCCTGACATTTTCCACAAAGGCCATATGCACGCAACCAAAGAAAAGTGAAGTTTTTTACATTTTGCTAAAGCAGAAGCCATAGCGACTTGGATGTCGACAGAAATGTGAGCTCCCTGCAGTAAATTAAACTCGTTGTCAAGTCACTCGCAACCTGGGGCGGATCCACGGGGGTGGTTTTCAGGTTCAAACCCGGCCTTTCGGGATCCAAAAAGTCATACTTTTCACAATAATACAGCAAAAAATATAGTCAAAACTACTCAATGAACATAGTAAAAATTGGACAAAAATATAGTAAAAACGACAGCAGAATACACTAAAAAATGGCCCATAAATATAGTAAAAATTGTATAAAAAACATAGAAAATTACACAAGAAATATATTAAATAACACAAAAAATTTTGTAAAAGTTACACAAAAAATGTAGTCAAAATAACACCAAAAAATAATATAGTAAAAATTTACACAAGAAATATATTAAAAAAATATAGTAAAAATTTCTCAAAAAATATAGTAAAAAATATAGTAAAAAATACGAGAAAAATACCGTAAAAATATAGTAAAAATTACACAGAAAATATAGTAAGTTACGTGAAAAAAGTGAAAAATACAAAAAAAAAATATAGTAAAAATTATGCAAAAAATTTAATAAAAATTACACAAAAATAGTAAAATTTACACAAACATTTTTTAAAATTAATATTAGAAATATAGAAAAAATTACACAAAAATTTTGGTAAAAAATACACAAAAACTATAAAAAAAAATTACACAAAAAATATAGTAAAAATATAGTAAAAACTACACAAAAAATAGTAAAATTTACACAAATTTTTTTTTAAATTAACATTAAAAATATAGAAAAAATTACAAAAAAAATTGATAAAAAATACACAAAAAATATAGTAAAAAATCACCACAAAAATATAGTAAAAATACACAAAAAATATAAAAAAAAATTTACACAAAAAATACTACAAAAATTACACAAAAAATATAGAAAAATTAACAAAAACACAGTGAAAGTTACGCAAAAAATGTAGTAAAAAATTACAAAAAATATAGCAGAAATTACACAAAATATGGTAAAAAAGTACGCAAAAAAAAAGTGAAAATTACAAAATACACTAAAAAATATAGTAAAAAATTACCAAAAAAATATAGTAAAAATTGTACTAAAAATGCAGTGCAAAAAAAAAGAGTAAATATGACGCTTAAAATATACTAAAAATTACACAAAAAGCTTTAAACAAATTGTAAATGAAAACTGTCCCCAAAATTAAAAGAAAAAATTACAAAAAGTATAGCAAAAATTATACAAAAATATGATAAAAGTTACACAAAAAAGCTTTAAAGAAACCATGAATGAAAAATGTCCCCGAAATTAAAAGAAAAAATTGAACCCCCGCCCCCTCCTTTCCAAAATCCTGGATCCGCCACTGAGCTTGGTACTATCATCTTCTGGTATCCATCAGATTGTCGGGTGAACGATTTCTTTGGTCTCTTCGAACCTTCAGGCCGTCCCTTGTGTTTTTTAAATCGGAAGTCGGCTTAGCTAGTGTTAGACCAGACATTGTCTCTTGCAATATAGCGCGCCCCGTCATTTATAAAATAAGTGCTCAAGCTCATATCCGTGTTATAATATGAGAACAACTCACCTTAGTGTGTCCCACGGTTCCATAAATTGGAGTTGTCCATAGATTTTTCACAACAGTACCCAGACACTTCAGTATTCCCTAGAGATACGATGAGTACTACCCCTGTAGGGAAAATCTCTAATTCAGATCTAGTTCGCTTCTAGTGCGTTCCGAACCAGTACTAGTTCGCGAACTATCTTTTTTACATGAAATCAACTAGCGAATTTAACATGGCGATGTCCTAGGCTGGAACTAGTACAAAAACTCGACAGTTTTGATCTAGTTCGTTTATTGGTACTATTTCTATAGTTCTGAACCATTTCTAAGCATAGAAACGAAAATAAATTAAATACAAAAACTTAAATTCAAATACGAATCCAAATGCCTTTAATAACTCCTCAAACGCTGGTTTCGAACTAGTGCAAATGTAAGAACTAACGTACTAGTTCTTATTGACCACTTTATATCTAGTTCTGAATCAGAAATTTGTGTCACTAGTGGCTGAGTTCCCTGCAGGGAAAAAAAAATCAAAGTGTAATCTAGTGTTTTCTCTGACTAGTCCGGTGTTTTACTGCTGGGTATATAAAGCTAAAACCCATTTATGTTGAATGGTACTTGTTGCAAATATCGATTAAAACGCCGCACATGTTTGTATGGATGTATGTAGTGACTAATGTATGTAGGTGCGTGCATAGAAAGAAGTACTCATTAGACAGGACAGAAAAATGTTTTTTTTTTTTTTTAATTTTTTGGAACTTTGAATTTTTTATCGAAAAATTACCTGAGACCAAGTGGTAGACCTGGAAACTCTCTACAAATAGCATTTTTTTTCTCGAATGGTAACCAGATCTAAGTGATCGCGATTGTTAAGCTAGCTCTGAAAATTGTATGAAAATATATGCCACGCATGGACTTTTGAGAATTTTTCTCGAAAACTTTAATTTTTTTCCAGGAGCTTGATTTCGCCGCAGGAAAAAAACTGCAAAAGTCCCCATCGATCTCATTTGTAGTAAAAAAGTTATTCGAGGTCTAAAGTCGAAAAACTAAAATCTTGACCTTTGACCCCGAATAACTTATTTGGCACACAAGGGATCGATGATGACTTTAAAGTATGTTTTCTTTATGACCGCGAACCAAAGCTCTCTACAAACATTTAGCTGTGTGGGAATTATTTTCATTTAACAACTATTTTATGTCTTTTTTGACCGGACTGTTTGGAAATTTCCAAAAGAAAAAATATATATTATAAAGTCTAAAATTTTTACAGAAAAAATAATTTTTTTTCCAATCTACTTAATACTTATGATGTTGATGTATGTATGCGTGTCGTTTTCCTGGTCTACTTTGTGGTATGCGTAGGAGTTTGTTTTTTAATCATCTCTTCTAGATTCCCATTTTTTGCGCAATTCTACCAGACAATAGGCGCATAACTATTAATACATTTGTTGGTGTATGTTTTTGTGTTGCCGACCAGTTGGCCAATTGACGGAAGTGTTGATGGAAGTGTAAAGTGACTGTGCGCGTGAATGTGTGTGTGCGTGTGTAAAGCGTGGGCTTCTGTTAATGATGCTTAAATGGTAAATGACTTCAAGGGTCCTTGATATTTAATAACTTTTTATTTCTAATTTACACGCACATACTTTGTTCTTGTTAAATAGCTATACAGTCATAAATGTGCATATATTAATATTAGAGTGGTTCAGCTTTATGGGACGTAAAAAATCTGAATCTTAAATTTTTTTAATAAAGCATCGGTCTGGCAACCACGTTATCTAAAGCTATCCAAATCAAAAGATTTCGGAGTTTGAAGCTTGAGGTATATAAGGGCCGTTGTGATACCACATGACACTAACTTAAGGTTGCTTGGCAAAACCTAAAAACATCCGAACTGAGATACCTGCGCGTGTCTCTAGCAAGCGCTGGGTAGCTGAGCATAAAATGGTTTGAGGATTCCACCTCGTCATCCTCCATGCAGCGCACGCAGCTCGTGTTTTCCAGAATATTTAACCACACCTCATGGACCCCCATTGGACAGTGACCCGTCAAGACCGCAATTATTATGGAAAGATGTACCTTGGGGAACCATAGCAAATTCCACTGATCGCCTAGAGTCAACCACTGGTCAGAAGTACTTCGACGCCTGACATGAGGTGGTGTCAGCTAAGCGCTTACCAAACTGTTCCGAAGCCCACCAGCGCAGAAGCAAACCACAGGTAGTAAGGAGAATATACAGTGTTTTGGAGGCAGCCACATCTGTTTTACGACTGCCCGCGCTCTGGCCAAGAGATCCACGTGGCAACTGCCGTAAATCGTACAGTATCCTGGCACCGAAATAATTTTTATTTTGAAGTGGTTGGACATAAGCGATTCCGGACATTCGATCACTGTCCTCGATCGAACGTTGCGCCCTAATTGCCGCTTGACCGTCGGACTAGGTGTTGAACTCCTTGACAATGAATGCGCTGGACAGCATCCAAAGCACCGCACCCTTGATGGCGTCAAATCCGCTTGTAAAACAGTATAATGATCAGGTAACCTAATTTCGTGCTAATCCCAAGTTTCTGACAGTAGACAGCTATCCCCCCCCCTCTCCCCCTTCAACACATCCACCCAGCTTTGACCCGTCCGTAAACAGATTTGCCAGACCCTCCCCCAGACAGGTTCTCCGCCTGTGGGCGCAACATCGGGTCAAAAAAGCTGACGATAATCTCAAAAAAATCTTTTTTCGCCCTGTCTAATGTACATACTTACATACTCTGTTAATGTTGCTCATACGCACCGTTGCACGGGCAATATATGTAAATAAACAGTCCCTTTACTTAGGTTTTTTCAGCTTGTTTTTCGCTTTGTTAACAGCTTGTTCACATTTTCTTATTATTTTTCTTTGCTTACAGATAAAATTAAAAATCCCTTTACCGCCTGGTGTAACAACTACAACATTGTTACCAAAGCTAATACGCACCAAAGATGTGAAGCAGTTACAGGATGGCAGTACACAGCCAACGAAGCCAAAATTAACGGTAAGGCAATATGTATGTACCTATGTTAAAAATAGCATCGTTCGTTTGCTGCTAGTTAAACATAATTACATATTCATGGAAGGCGTTTCTTGAATACAAATCAACGCGAAATCAGCAGCTAAAGAGTTTATTTTGACATTAAATTGAGAGAGAGAGAGTTGCAAAAACTAACATGTAGATATAAACAGCTGATCGTGACATAGCAAAACAACAACAAAAAATTCAATTCAAATTATTAGCCAATCAGAAATGTAACAACTGTTTTGCCTGCAAGTTTAGCTGAATCCTGAATTTTTCAACGAACAGACCTAATATGTTTGTTTAATCGTTTACTTATCTTAAAATATAATAAAATTTTAATAGAGAAAAACGTATGCGGGTTAATTGAGGTCAAAACAATAGCTTTTAGAATTTTTGTTTGTCTGTCTGTATGTTTGTTCGATCATCACTCAAAAACCGCTTTATTAAACTCAACAAAATTTTCACCGATGCTTTGCTAGATGTCCAACTGTAAGCTTAGGGTCCATTGAAGTGCAGGACCAAGGTCGAAAATGCGAAAAATTCAACACCTGTACCCCGTTTCTGTAAATAATCGACAAAATTCTCGATTTTAATGTCGTCACACTCGACTCGATTCAAAATTGAAAAAAAAAAGTTTTGTCACTACCTCAAAAGCAAGTGAGAAAATAAATCGACAAAATAAAATTTTTTTACAGAAACAAAAAAAATGAGTGTGACGTCAAATGGACTATTTCAGTCGAGACGATCGATCGAATTGAGTTACAGAAACGCAGTACTGATAGAGATAAAATAAGTACCATACTTAGCTTATCTTCACAAGTACAGGAATATGTATATGGAGCATCCACAGTACATAAAAATACTGTCTGGGGTGGGTACGTGTCACGCCTTCCTCCACCCCCCCCTCCCCCCCTAAATTCGCCCTTGTGTATGTCTGTTTGTATATATATAAGAGAACGGAATACGGACGTTCTTTATTAGGAGTAACAGAGAGCAAAACAAGAGTTTTTAAACTTTTGTCTGTCGGTCTGTGTGTTTGTTCGAGCATCACTCAAAAACCGCTCCACAAAATTGAATGCAGTTTTCACCGATGCCTTGCTAGATATCGACCTTAATGTTTCGGATCCACTTCATCGCGCGAAAATATTTTGTCCAAATACAAAGGTGGCAGTAAAGGTTGTTTCAACTACTACTTGAAATTTAATGGTTTCTTCGCCGATAGAGGCTGCAGGCCTGTATTAAAATTAGAGCACATTCTTGCATTACTGCTGTTTACTTATAAGCTAACCTCGGGCATTGTAGTCATTTGAAATTGAGATATTTACTATTTTTCTTTATTTCAATTTAGAAATGCCTAAACACACTCGATCTAACATCGCTGGGCGTTGGCTCATGCTGTGGCACTGGTATGTACCTGGTTGCGGGTATGGTAGCGAAAAATCTAGCAGGACCCGGTGTGATAATTAGCTTCGTCATTGCTGCGATAGCTAGCATTTTCTCAGGTAAAAGCACGTTTGTTTTATTTCAGACATGTTCTACTTACTCATAACTACTCCTATTTCTCTATCTCATGCTTAGGTGCTTGTTATGCGGAATTTGGTGTACGCGTTCCACATACATCCGGTTCAGCGTATATGTATTCCTATGTGGCGGTTGGAGAGTTTGTAGCGTTTATAATTGGTTGGAATATGATATTGGAATATTTAATAGGTAAGCGGATTAACATGCTTTACTTATGACATTTTACATAATTAATATTATAAATTTTTCATTATTTATTTTTTTATCATATACAGGAACAAGTGCCTGTGCGTGTGCTTTAAGTTCGAGTTTTGATTCACTAACCGGTGGTGCAATAGCGAATGCAGTTGGCGATACCATAGGCACCATATTTGGTATGTTACTCACTAGCTAATTTATGTTTTTTTATTTTTTTTTTATTTTATTAATAAAAATCCCCAAAAATGTCTCGTAGTGGAATAAACCCCGACTTTGTCTGAAAAATGTTCAGTAACATACCATAAATACGGATTTTCTCAACATCTCAACGCCAGCACCACCTAGCGGTTATTTTTTGTAAAATGTTTGTGACTAGGTAAATATCAAGTATAAGTACAACAAGCAAGAAAGTCTAAGTTCGGGTAAGACGAACACTAAATACCTAACGGTAGTTGTCATATGATTTTCGAAATATTCCATTTCGGAAATGGGCGTGATTGGGAAGCGATTTCGTGCAATTACATCAGGTATACTCCCTATTATGCTAGTATACCTTGTACCAATTTCATCATTCTACCGTAATCAGTTTAAAAGTTATGACCCATGAAATTTTCAAATATGCCTCCCTGAAAAGTGGGTGGTGCCACGCCTACTTTGAAAAATTTATCAAAAAACTATAAAAGATTAAAAAGGGGATTCATCCTACCAAACTATACCATTTTAGCCATTTCCGTTACCGAAATATATCAATTTAGGGGATTTTCGAAGTTTTCGATATCGAAAGTGGGCGTGGTTGGAGGGCGATTTTATCCAAT
The DNA here is from genome assembly GCA_964058755.1 of Campiglossa producta. Classification (NCBI taxonomy): domain Eukaryota; kingdom Metazoa; phylum Arthropoda; class Insecta; order Diptera; family Tephritidae; genus Campiglossa; species Campiglossa producta. The sequence goes on along the minus strand of CAXKVI010000005.1, from coordinate 9,861,957 downwards.
TCCATCAGGTATACTCCCAACGATACTAGTATGCTTTGTGCCAAATTTCATCGTTCTACCGTAATCAGTTTAAAAGTTACGACCAGTCGAATTTTCAAAAATGCCTCCCCTAAAAGTAGGCGGTGTCACGCCCACTTTAAAAAATTTATCAAAAAAATTTATCAAAAAATCATTGTATAATGACCAGGGGGATTCACCTATAAAATTATATCATTTTAGCCATTTCAGCTACCGAAAAATGTCAATTTATGTGATTTTCGAAATTTTCGATATCGAAAAAGGGGTCGTGGTTATCATTCGATTTCGCCCATTTTTAATAGAAACCTACCTTGTCCAGAAAGTAACCTGTATAAAAAATTTCATGCAAATATCTCAATTTTTATTCAAGTTATCGTGTACACGGTCAGACAGACGGACGGACATGCCTTAATGGAACTCTATATATATCTCGGTTATTTTGTGCCGTTACGTAGTGCCGTTATGTGGACCAAATTATAATACCCTTGTACTAGTACTAGTACGCTGGGTATAAAAACGAACAGAATCGGATTTTACAAATAAAGCTGATTCAACGCCATCTAGCTGGAAATATTTAAGCCTATGGCGAGAGGACTTATTCGAAGAATAAACTGACAAAATGTGTTGAAAATTCGTTTTGTACTTTTACGGCAAATTTATCACACAAAAACCTCCAACAATTTTTATATCGTCACTACCTCTCGAGATATTCGAATAATCGTGTGTCGTCGAATAATCGCAGGTTATTGAAAATTCGAAATTTCGAATAGTAAAAATCGATTTGCAGTGGCAAGAAATCGGCAATCCAAATATTTAATTTACCCTTTTTTAAACTCATTATCAAAGCGTTCTCACATCAAAACTCAACTAACGAACCTTCCTTTTTTACTTACATACATATATCTCCCAACAGGCAAGCCACCTGATTTCATAGCATTCGGAATAGCGTTAATTATGACTTGCATATTAGCGTTGGGTGCAAGTAAATCGGTGATATTTAATCATACATTGAATGCCATAAATCTTGCGACATGGGTATTCGTTATGTCAGCAGGTCTATTTTATGTAGACTCTAGTACATGGACAGAGCATCAAGGCTTTTTGCCATATGGTTGGAGTGGTGTAAGTTTACCCATAGCCCCAATAATTTTTTTTAAATAGACAATTTCTAACTTACTTTATATTTACAATTTCAGGTCTTCTCGGGTGCTGCTACCTGCTTCTATGCATTCATTGGCTTCGATATAATTGCCACCACTGGAGAGGAAGCACACAATCCTCAGAAGAGCATACCAAAAGCAATTGTAGGTTCGCTAGTAATTGTTTTGATTGCGTACGTCAGCGTTAGTTTAGTTTTAACATTAGTTGGTGAGTACAATAAAAAGAACTTTTCCTACTCGAATAACTAAATGTTACTCATACGCCATGTAAGACCTAGAAAAAGTGCTTTATAATTGTAAAGTTTCGAGATATACATAATTATTTTTGTTGGAAAACATATTGTTTCGCAAACTACTAAAGTAAGTTTTGAAATTCCAATTTCCACGTTTTTTTCAATACTTTGTAAAGGATCCTGTTGTCCTTATAAAAATTAAAGGTAGATTCGAAATAATTTTTTTCCGAATTTGGTTACATAAACTCTTAAAAAAAATTATGTCGCATCATTACAGCAAAAAAGAAACATCATCCACGCCCACATTTTCATTTTTTACTTTTCAAATTTTTAAATACCATACCAAAAAAATAATAATAGCGAACCAGAGTCTAAATTTTGAAATTTTTTTACCTGTACCTCGATTACTCAAGAAAAAAGACGTGTGTACCAAGTACTCGTGAAGTTTAATGTGTAAATATGTGTATTTTGCACAAAACTTCCTTTTATTATACATATGTATGTATTTTTTGGTGCTTTTTCCCTGTCATTTTTTATTTATTTCTTTTGATACCTCTTCTATAAAGAACTCCTATAAGCCAAATATACCTCATAAAACCGTAGTATAGATGAGTCAGAAATGACTCGTAGATGAGTAAAAAAATTACTCATGGATGAATCATAAATGACTCATGGGTGATTCATAAGTAACGCATAGCGAGTCATTTGTCTTCCTTTCTTTTCCTAAATTTTTTCTTGCCGTTTCATTTCCTTTCCTTTCCTTTTCTTTCCTTTCCTTTCCTATCCCCTCCTTTCCTTTCCTTTCCTTTCCTTTCCTTTCCTTTCCTTTCCTTTCCTTTCCTTTCCTTTCCTTTCCTTTCCTTTCCTTTCCTTTCCTTTCCTTTCCTTTCCTTTCCTTTCCTTTCCTTTCCTTTCCTTTCCTATACTTTCCTTTGCTTTGCTTTGCTTTGCTTTCCTATCCCCTCCTTTCCTTTCCTTTCCTTTCCTTTCCTTTCCTTTCCTTTCCTTTCCTTTCCTTTCTTTTCCTTTCCTATCCTATCCTTTCCTTTGCTTTGCTTTGCTTTCCTTTCTTTTCCTTACCTTTCCTTTCCTTTCCTTTCCTTTCCTTTCCTTTCCTTTCCTTTCCTTTCCTTTCCTTTCCTTTCCTTTCCTTTCCTCTCTTTTCCTTTCCTATCCTTTCCTTTCCTTTCCTTTCCTTTCCTTTCCTTTCCTTTCCTTTCCTTTCCTTTCCTTTCCTTTCCTTTCCTTTCCTTTCCTTTCCTTTCCTTTCCTTTCCTTTCCTTTCCTTTCCTTTCCTTTCCTTTCCTTTCCTTTGCTTTGCTTTCCTTTTCTTTTCTTTTCTTTTCTTTTCTTTTCTTTTCTTTTCTTTTCTTTTATGATTTATGATTCCCTTTCCTTTATTTTCCTTTCCTTTCCTTCCCTTTCCTTCCCTTCTTTTCTTGCCGTTTCAATCCTTTCCTTTCTTTTCCTTTCCCTTCCATCGCTTTTCTTTCATTCACCCTGTAGCCTACACATTACAGCCTACACCCTACAACATACACCCTACAGCCTACATACTACAGCCTACACATTACAGCCTACACCCTACATCACTTTCTTGGATGACCCCCACCGTAAAAATGTTCACACATCAAAAGTTGGTTGGGTCTAGTTGCCAGTCTAGTGCTGCTATGCCTTATTATGCCGTAAGTAGCGATATTTCAATAATCAAAAATTTGCATTACAGTACCCTTTGATCACATTAATGCTGGAGCGGCGGTCGTGCAAATGTGGTCATATGTTGGCGCACCTAAATGTCGCGCTATTGTTGCTGTAGGCGCCACTGCTGGCCTCTCTGTGGCAATGTTCGGTTCTATGTTTCCAATGCCACGTGTGATATATGCTATGGCGCAAGATGGACTTATATTCAGGTAGGTACTTTAAAATTTAACATATTTAGAAATTGTACCAGACCACATTATTATTGTCGTAAATATAAATGGATCACTAAAAAAAAAATTGTCTTAATTATTTTTGTCTCTCTTTTTTACAAACAGGCAACTCTCACACCTGTGGCAGCGCACCAATGTGCCCGGTTTAGCAACTATTGGTAGCGGTATTGCAGCGGCGCTGGTTGCGCTCACAGTACGCCTTGAAATTCTTGTCGAAATGATGTCTATTGGCACACTGCTCGCCTACACGCTAGTCTCCACTTGTGTACTGGTGTTACGCTATCAACCGCATAGCACATCACTAGTTGAGTTGCTGCCAGCGCAGTTGCGTACACCGCTTGCGCCGGGCACTGCAACGGATCCAAGTGCTACCACTGCTGAGGTGATGCCTTCAACAAAATTAACCATTAAACGTGTCACACGTGGCATGTCCGATTCAGATGATTCATTTATCGATGAGAGTCCAGAGGGGGGATATCTAGGCCGTGATGATCAGTTTCTTGTATCAGATAAATCGGAAAATAAGTTTTATGGCAGTGTGCATGGCGCACCAACAGGGCCAACTGGACAAGCAACCGCTTTCGATACAATGGGTCTAAACTTTGTATCGCGCAAAATACATGACTATGCGTATCTGTGTCCGGGATTTTTTCCGTGGATCAATCCTGGTCAAGCGACAACGGAAAGTGGTAAGTGAGAAAAGAGTTTTGCGAGACTTGAGTTTTCTAGATGTTCTACACCATTTTGGTCCCAGAATCGCATAAGGACCGAATCTAAATCTTCAACCCTTTTCAAGCAAAATATTGAAAAATGCCCTATATCACAATTTCATTAAACACGCCATATCGCATACCTAGATCTAAAAGGAGCTATTTCAAAAATCTTAAATTTTCAAATTTTGATGATCTACAATCTAAATACATACAAAAATGGAGTTTGAAGGTTAGGAAAAGTACTCGAAGAACCTCAAATAGAGACAGAGAAATTATTTTAAAATTTTGTTTTTAAACAATTTGAAAACAATTTGAAAAATGCTATATACAATACCAACTACGATGATTTCAAATTCGATCTTGTTGAAGGATCTTGTCAAACCGCTTGGTATTGTTGCTTAGAAAATTTTCATAACCTTTACTGGTCATCGAACCAAGGAGAGGAGATTTGGAATTAGAAATTAGAGAACATTCGGAAAACTGTAGTCGAGCTTTCTAACTTATCTGTTCTTGCTATGCTCAAAATCTAATGCTATATATCTTTTATCAGGCATGTATGTTACGAAACTTGTTGGTATCATGTTCGGTCTCATATTCTTCTTGGATCTGTTTGCGGCGATTGGTTGGTCCGGTGGCTTCGCCGCATTGATTTATTTCATTTTATTTATTGGCATACTTGTGATACTATTAGTTATATCAAGACAACCACAAAATAGGTATGTAATTTTCATTGAAGTTACTAATTTTTAGTGGATATGTGTTATTAATCAATTTCAACTAAACTTCTCAATTAATTGGATATTAATCTTTAGCGATTAATAAAAAAAATTCATTTTCCGATTAATCGCATAAGATACTCAAAATCGATAGTGATTCTTCAGAAAACTGATTAATCAGAAACAAAATTTTTTTTAATACTCATTTAATAGATTAATCGCATATTCGCACTTTCACAATCACTTGATATGACTTTCATATTGTTTCTTTTTACTTTAGATATGCGCTCGCATTCCTTACGCCTGGACTTCCATTTATACCTGCAATCGCTATAACAGTTAATATTTATTTAATATTTAAATTAAGCATACTCACATTAGTTAGATTCACAATTTGGATGACATTGGGCTTCATCATGTATTTTTACTATGGCATTACGCATAGTACACTCGAGCAGGCGTCTGATGAGATGGAGCTGCATGTCGATAAAGATTATGTAAGTGCAATTTTTATACCCAGCTGTGCTAGTACACAATGTATATGGTCTACAGAATGCTATAATTGAAACATTTTTATCATACGATTTTCAAAGGCTCAACTCATAGCCGGAGATATTACACACAAGTTTTGGTCGCGATTGGAAACGATTAAGGCGTGTCGCATGGAGCTCAAACTTGGAGCTGTGAGTGACTTCGTCTATTTGGGAACCAGCATTAACACCGAAAATAATATCAGTCTAGAAATCCAACGTAGAATCACTCTTGCCTAAAGTCCTCTCTCTACAAACAAAGATCACGCTCTATAAGACTCTCATCATACCAATTGTTGTTGCTGTTGTTGTTAACAGCAAAAACACTGCCCGACTGTCATGGTAGCGATTTGGTATGACCAGTGGAACCTTCTAGGTCATGTCATCCCTCCATCCGTGAGAAAGGAGAAGATGGGTAATGAGAGGTGAGAAGCATCATATCCGTAGATCAAACATCGAGATAGCACGTCATTACCTATGTGCATATTAGTCGCCTCTTACGACCGGTATGCCTACCTCGGGCATATTCTAAACCCCTAACCCGCAGGGGCACTATACCAGTCCTGATGTACGGTTCGGAATCATGGATAGTGTCAAGACAAGATGAGATGGCCCTTGGAGTATTTGAGAAAAAAGTTCTCCGTAAGCTCTATGGTCCTTCCCGTGATGCCAACGGCGAGTATCGAAGGGGATTTAGCGATCTTCACGCAGATCTGACCATCGTCCAGCGAATTAAAGCTCAAAGGCTCCGCTGGCTGGATCATGTCATGCGAATGGACAAAGAAGCTCCAGCGCAGAAGGTTTTCCTATTGTCACCCGAATTCGGCAGCAGAGGAATAGGGAGGCCTCGACTGATATGGAAACAACATTTGGAGGATGACCTGAACTCCCTTAGGGTTTCCAATTGCAGTCAGTTATCGCTAGAAATGAATGACTGGCGTGCTTTGATAGGCAACGGCCAAAATCGCTTAGGTGGTTAAGCGCCAATAAATGATGATGATATGGAGGCAGAGTAGAAAATTTGTACATTTGATTATAAAGACCACTCAAATATGATCATAGTTGTGTAGTCTATTTTAAGGGTATAAAGAAGACATCTCCATCTCACCCATTTAATGACATGAAACTGACATTAGTCGGATACTCCTTTGCGACTTATCCTAGACTAATCGAGTATTTTTTCATGGTATCTATTAGCTGGTTCGTCTGTTTGAGGATTTCGTTTAACTAACTATTGTTTTTTAATAGATTCTACTTTGATAAAAATTCGCAGCTGGGTATAACTGTTCCGGCTTAGACTTCAATACCTACTCACTACATGTTTTCAAAATTTTTCACTTCAATCTTACAGAGTAAAAATGTGGAGGAGAAAGCAGTGTGGGATCAACCAAGATATTTGAATCAAAGCAATGAGCCTGTATGGGCTACAAAGGAAACACGAGCAAAGCATACAACAACAACAAGTGAGTGTAGTAGTAAAACTTCTTAAACGATAACTAATGTCATATTACTGCTTGAATTTCAGAACGTGCCGCAAATAATTCCAAATCAACTGAAAGCAATTCCAAAAATCAACAACAAACAAAAAGTTCCACTAATCCAAGAAATACAACAGCGAATTCCACAACAACAACAACAACAACGTCAAGCGATGGCAAATTTACAATGTTTATTGATGAGACGCAATTTCCAACGTGGGATGATTAAAAGTAACTGATAAAGATAAAAACAAAACGTATTTAAATAGAAACTAATCCAAATAAGGCGTTAAATACTCAAGAGAGAAAGACATAGTTTTGAATAATTTAACAAGAACAAATGCACTTAAAAAATGTACCATACACGCGATAGCAGAAAATAGGAAATACGTTTAGATACGCAAGAAAAAATATAAAAAAAATTGAAAAGTTACCATTGGAATATTAAAATGATATTGTAGTTAAACTTTAGAAAAAAAAAAAAATAGTTAATATTAAAAAGTGAATGCGCGTTTAAGTTTTAATTGAAAAATAAGTTTTTTTGTGATTAATTGTTTAAGTTCGTAACGAAAGTACTTTAATAACATGTAAATAACATACTAAAATAACAATAACAATAACAAATATATATGTATGTAAAGTTATATAAATACATATAGAAATTATGTAAAATATACAAATTAACACGTTTAGTGCGTATAGCAAACAAACAAATATACATAAACATTTACAAAAGCAAAAAAAAAAAAAGCATTTCGCATTATTGCTATTATTATTATTATTATAAATATTCATTGTACTTATAGTTATAAATTAAATATATATATGTACATATATATATATTAATAACTGAGAAATCATTATAACGTTTGCGAAACTAGTTATATCATAAAAAATTATTAATATTACACAAATGTAATTAAACAAATTATATTTATGTATTATACATATATAAATATATATTAACAGATATACATACATTAACATATTTACATTTAACATATTTATTGGCTAAAATTCTTATTTACTTAAAATATAAAATAATCCACAAAAATTAAAATGTGTATAAAATAAAATGAAATCATATGCATGATAAATTAATTTATTTTTAAAAAAATATCTATTTATATATAAAAAATATTAATTCACTGTACATACAAACATACATAGTACATACAAACAGAGAATGTTAAAATGTATGCCAAAGTAAGGTTTAGCCATAAAAATGTATGTATCATATGAGCATTAGGGTGTTCCAGAATACGTGTTTTATTTAGGTAGATGATTTTTTAAAAAGTACCATTTTTTTATGATTTGTTCAATGACATACAACAGTTGGAAAGTACTTTTCTTCAGAAGAAGCGTAAGAAGTAGTTAAATCGGTAGATATGTATGTATATTTTTAATTGACAGAATTGTACCTAATTAAATCCAGAACACCCTATATAAACAAAAGTCTTTTTCGGGAACCGCTTGACCGATTTGGATGAGATTTTGAATATATGTAGATAGTATGAGTGATTCTAAGACTATCCACTTGGGGGTTGCCACTTGGCATATGTACAGGGTTGCCACCTATGTCAATTTTTTTAAATTACGGAGCTGGATATGCCAATATGGGTATGAAATTAAGGATACCAACTAAAATATTTTCATGTAGGGTTGCCGCCCAGGGTTACCACTTTACCGTATTGTATTTGTATTGTAGGTATATTTTTGGGATCATATTTGGATTATTTTTTGATCATTTTTGGGATAATTTTGGGGCTATTTTTAGATCATTTTGGGTTCAATTTTTGATTAATTTGGGACAATTTTGGGGTAATTTTCGGATCATTTTGGTGTCATTTTGGGAACATTTGAGGGTCTCTTTGGGGCCGTTTTGGGATTATTTTAGGATTATTTTTGGATAATGTTTGGATAATTTTGGGGTCATTTTCGCATCATTTTGGGTACATTTAAGGGTGCTTTTGGGGTCATTTTGGGATAATTTGAGGCTCTTTCGGGGTCATTTTGGGATAATTTTTGGGTCGTTTTGGGTTAAATTTCGAATCATTTCGGGAACATTTAAGGGTATTTTTGGGATAATTTTGGTTAAGTAAAATTAGCGCTAAATTGATAGCACCGAGCAAGCTCGGTCACCCAAGTACTAAGTTAAAAAGTTGGTTAAACAACGAGCTATCTGATATATATTTCGATAAAGTCGATATAATTTAACCTTAAAGTGTAAACCAGCCAACGAGAGCTGGAAAACTATCGATATTGCCGCCTTGAAAAATTTTCGATATTCTCAATACTTGCTATCGATGGTATCGATACTATCGACATGGCCTACACGGCTAGTTTCTATGTATTGGCGGTTCTACGAGAACGGTACCAGTACTTGTGCTGTACTCATCGTACCGAAACGGCCCGGGCCTTTTTTATAACAACCCGGCCAAGAGCAATACACGCGGTGTGACCCTGTCTGACAACAACACAATTTAAGTAAGTCAAAGAATTTTATAAGTTTCGAAATTTTAGTTCAGCATACAATTTTTAAGAACACAAAACTTGTTCATATTCAAAACTAAGTAGGTACTTAAAGTTCGCGGTGACTTTTAAGGGTCAATTACATAAAGCTTTGTTAACCTCGCCTGACATTTGCAACCTCAAAACTTTGCGCTCTGCTTCAGAGGTATGCTACAATGAACGCTTTAGCGCTGCTCTTTTATACATTTGTTTTCGTTTTTTATTTCTTTAAATTCAGAGTATTTTGGTAAATTTATTAATTCCTCCACATTTTAATTCTTAACTTCAAACAAAGTCATTCACATCTGATTGTCAAAGCAAGCAAAATTTGAGAGTTTGCCAAATTTTAACCTTGCTTCAACTTTGAGGTCTTCTATTTACCATGCCTCGTTTAAATACGTATACTGAACTTTTGTGTCAAAGTCAAAGTTCGAGGTAAAGTCAAAAAAAAGCTTTATGTAACTGGCCCTTAATTGTTTCAGGTCTTGAAAGATGTCGACAGTCCAAACACTCTATAACTTCTATATTTTATATGTTTATCTTTATATAAACGCAAAACTACCGAACCAGGTTTCATTTGATTTTCTCAAAATAGTTTAATATTTCGAAACTAACGGAATTTTAAAATTTCAAAAAAGTTTACTCATTACATTTTACTCAAAACTCCTCTAACCTATTAAGGAACACACTAATGAATACATATGCACATATTAATAAAAGCGGGCATGGCATACACAAAAAAAAAAAAAAAAACTAGTAAATATATAAATCATTTTCCATAGCAATTTTTGTCTTCAATTCATTAAATATGTAAATTTTAATAAATTTTTCTATGTACAGTTATTCTATTCCATATTCACCTCTCATTATTATTCATTGCTGTGTATTGTAGTTAAGTGAATCTTTTTTATAACTATTTAAAAACTACTCTAACTGTTATACTTGGTATGCTATTGTTAACAATTCTATACAGAACTTGAATTATTGCCATAATAAATACAAAAAATAAAATAAAACATGCAATTTGAAGTAGTTAAACTGATTAAAATAATAAAAACAAGTTGCAGATTTAAAAAAAAAAAATAATTACTGTTATCACATACAACAACATACTAAGCAACTCATACCAAAGAAAACCAAGTAAATTGAGTACCAGTAAAAGGAAGGAAATAGTTAAGGCCAGAAATTAAATCACAATAAAATAATAAATTTGTAATTAAATAACGTGGTAAATTAAACATAAACGTAAATAAGTACAATATAATAATATCAAACAAATATAATCAGTTCGTTTGACCCCGAATATACCTCCTTTTTATTAACACACAATTTACATACATACAATGCTAATAATAATTTGGCCTTTCACTAATAAATTTATGTAGATGGGAAATAGTATCAAAGCTATAAATGCAAAAAACCAACAACAACCACAACATGTAGTCTATGCATATATCTGCAAACTACGTTCAGGCTTAAGTGATAGACATTTTGTTTTATTTTCAAGCCATTACCACACTCCTAGATCATCTTATTGCTTTTAGAATGAAGTAGTAACAGAAAATATCGCCCGTTCCAAAGTCAAAAGGTGCAAATCAAAATTTTCGTTTTTCGGGATTTTATGATAAACATAAATAATCGACTGATGAGTTTGTTCTCAAAGTTCCAATATGATCAAAAGTACAGAAACGGCGCTCATGGATGCGTTTGAATTTAATTTTTTTAATGAAGCTCTATAAAAAAATAAAAGTTTGAACTCGTTTTCCAAAAACAAATTAAAATTTGGAATGCATATATATGTTTACTTCCCTGCTAGACGGTGATATGACATTCAGTCAGCTTTGTAATGTTGCCTTTGAAAACGTGATAGGGAATCGTGATGTAAATATCAGCTGTTTTATATTTACATCACGACTTTCTATCATGTTTTCAAAGGCAACATTACAAAGCTGACTGAATGTCATATCACTGTCTAGCGGGGTATGGAACGAGCGATATGGATACTAGGGTGGAACGAAGCTCTAAATCAGAAAGTTATATTCCACAGACTTACGCCCAGAAAAAAAATACAGTAGAACGAACTGGATTACAGGTTAAAGCAACAGATTTCACATCGCTTACTTGTGCTTCCCAGCGTCTAATTACAGCTTTGTTCTAAAAGACACTTTCCCACGATGCTTTGTTGCCTCCCACCGCGAATCGAGCCACACTGATTTGACTGCTTTGACTGCGAAGATGCTAACCATCAGGCCATCGCGTACTTATGTTTGATGGCGTCGAATTGCAGCTTTGTTCTATGACAGTAATGGGAGTATCTTCGCTGTTGGATTAACTGCAGAAGTCTGTTGGATTACCTGCAGAAGTCTGTTGTGAGAATGTTAAATCTGCTGGATTAACTTAAATCTGTTGGATTAACTGCAGAAGTCTGTTGGATTAACTGCAGAAATCTGTTGTGAGAGTGTCTTCGCTCTTAAATGATTGTTAAATCTGTTGGATTCACTGTAAATCTACGTTACTTGACCAGATTTCTGTCAATTCAACAGTTTTTGGTATTAACAGTAGAGGACTGTTGATATAACTGTGATTTTTTCCCTGAGTGTAACCCCTGTATAGAGGTTTCACACTTTCTGTATACAAATGTATTCGATCTCGTACCTATATGTTACTATGTACTTTTTTACCTTTATTGACTCGTTCCATCTTTGTGTATACCTTTGCTTAGATAGAGATTATAGTAACACCATTTGATATTCCACTTCCGATTATTTATGAGAAAATCTTGAGAAAAAAAATCACTTAATCCAATCAATAACCAGCATCTAAGTTTCATACTTTTTAAACACATATCTTAATTTATATTTTTATACAGAGCTCTCTTTAAGACTTAAGGTTTATAAAATTATCAAATCAAATTTTTATACGTATACAAATGTTAATCAATATTTTTTTTTTTTTTTGGGTTAATTGAAACCCAATTTCATATGTGATCAAAGCCAATGGGTCAGCTTTGATCTATGAAATTGTGCGGATATACAAAATTTTTTTAACAAATTTTAGTTAAGCTCAAGTTATGTGCTTAAGAAATCAAACGAGAGTTTTAGTGCTAAAGTTTAAATGTGTACATACATAAATATTTACCATACCTTTTTTTAGGGATATACTATGCATGTAGATTAAAGGTGACTGCACTCTTTTTATATGTATTTACTTTTTACAAAATGAATATGTAGTTATTAATATTTTAAAGTGTGTATGTAATTATTTTTATTAGTACTAACTAAAGTAAAATCAATATTTTAATTGTTAAATAAAACAAAAAAATTATAATTAACATGTCGTTTGGACACTATAAATAATTTTTTTTTTTTAATATTTATAAGTGATAGTAAATTCTGTATTAAATTGTTTTTTTTTGTAACTAAAATAAGTACACATATTTTAAATGTGCTAAGAAAGAACACTATAAAACTATTTCCGCCATTTTAATGTAGTAATTGCATTACTTTTTCATACATTAACATTTTTTATTGTTAGCAAGTGAAATTTGTTGAGAAAAAATAGCAATAACTTTACGCAAAAAAGTAAGGGGAAGCTATAAAAAGTGAAGAACGCCCAGAACATAAACAAGAGCCACGAACAAAAACATATCCGTTGCTAAAACAGGTATAGTAAAACGAGTGGTCTTAAGTAGATAGCATAGAAAGAAAAAAAAATAAATAGAAAAGTTCCAAACCGCAAAAGATTCAGCTGAGTTTATACACATTTATTTCTTAATGTTAATTAAAAAGTAAAATTATTGTTTTGGTAATATTCTGACTTTTGGAATTAAAAATAACTAAACAACTTGGAGTATTTGAGAGAAAAGTTCTCCGGAAGATCTACGGTCCTTCCCGCGATACCAACGGCGGGTATCGAAAGAGATTTAACGATGACCTCTACGAGCTTTACGCAGAGCTGACCATAGTCCGGCGAATTAAAGCCCTTTAGGCTCCGCTGGCTGGGTCATGTCATGCGTATGGACAAAGAAGCTCCAGCTCAGAAGGATTTCCTTTCGTCACCCGAATTGGGCAGCAGAGGAAAGGGTAGGCCTCGACTGAGATGGAAACAACAAGTGGAGGATGACTGGAAATCGCTTGGGGTTTCCAATTAGCGTCAGTTATCGCTAAAAAGGAATGATAGGCAACGGCCAAAATCGCCAATAAATGATGATGAAAAAAACAAGTAAGGAAAACTGTGCCGAAGGCTATATACCTTTCAGGAATAAGCGTCAAGCCTATGTGAATTTAACTTAAGCTCATACTGAAATTATCGGAACAATCGATTATATGGGGGCTTTATGCTATATTGGTCCGATCTTACTGACTTTAACCGTTCACATTACGTATTGAGTAAGCGAGAATTTTTGGTACAATTATAGCTACATATATAACTGAAGAAGTTATACCCCAAACCACGTTTATAGGCATAAACGATTATATAGGGGCAATGTGTTATATTGGTCAAATCTTATTGATTTTTAACATTGACATTCCACATTCTAAAAGAGCAATAGTTGCGAAGTTTCACGTTTCTAACTGTCTTATGACAAGAGTTATATCTCAAAATCCGGTTATCGGAACAATCGACTGTATGGGGACTATGTGAAAAATTAATCCTATCTTAATGATTTTCAACACCAATATTGCACATATCAAAAGAGCGCTACTTACGAAATTTCACGCTCTTATCTGTTTATTTACACGAGTTATAGCCCAAAATCCGTTTATCGGAACAATCGATTGAATGGGGGCTATGTGAAAAATTAACATCATCTTAATGATTTTCAACACCAATATTGCACTTACAAAACGAGCGCTACTTACGAAATTTCACGCTCTTATCTGTTTAATTACAGGAGTTATAGCCCAAAATCCGTTTATCGAAACAATCGATTGTATGGGAGCTATATGTAATATCGGTCCGATCTTGCCGGTTCCGACAAATGATTTCTATATTAGAAAATGGTGACCGGATGCCAAATTTCAGCCAAATACCCCAAAAACTGAGTTACTAGTTTGCGTTCAAACAGACAGACAGACAGACAGACGGACATGGCTATATCAACTCAGGTCGTCATTCTGACCATTTCGGTATACTTATTAATGGGTCCATCTCTTTTTCTTCTCATACTTAGAAACATCGGACCAAAGTTATAATACCATTTCATGTTCAAGAAAGGTATAATGAACTGCGGGTGCTGCATCCACTATGCATTGGCTCGACTTTACGTATATTTTCATTTAACTAAGTTATTTAAAAATAAGTAACTTTGGCGAAAATTGCAATTTCATGGTGTAAAAACAACTTTTTTGACTAATTTGTCAATATTACTCTATGTTCAACTGATTCTTCAAACAAAAATATTTATATTTTGAAGTAGTCTACTAACTTGAGCTCACTATAAAATTCAAAATTAAAATTAACAGCTGAATTTTCAACAAGCCGGATATAGATAAATTGATAACGGGAAGACTATCGTGATTGCAGAAAGCATATTAAACACAGCAGCTATCGATAATTGAATTAGTTTAACAAACATTAGGGAGTTTCGTTTCTTTGCATCTGTGCCAACTGAAAAAAAGTTTCTTTGAAGCAATTAAAATTTCAATTTTGATAAGGTTTGGCTCAAAGAAGAACTTTATGATCATGAAGGAATTGATGATAGTCCTAATAAATTTAATTTTCCATGTAAATAACAAAGAAAGTTGTTTCTTTAATCCTCATTTTTCTAACCGTTTTAAACGATTTTTTTTTTTAAATATAGTACATAATACAGTAAAATTTTTTTGAACGAATTTCAATCAAATTCGATTTTGTTTTTTTTTTTTTATATATTTAATGGGGATCTTTTTTTGAACAGCATAATTTTTTTTTGTTTTATTTTCGAAATTAGTTATTCGTATTGCACAGCTAAAATCGCCTAATAGCTCATCTTTTTACTGAGCAGACATATTTTGGAAACTTCTAAAATATTCCAAAGCCAATTACTTGCTATCAAGAAATAAACGCAAAATAAAAACAAACTAAAAGCTACCATGAATTTATTAACATAGTTCTTCCACAACAAAACAAAAAGGGTTCGAACTCTCTGGGAGCACAAGCCGTTACCACCTGAATCACAAAATAAATTATAAAGCAAATTATGCAAATCGCATTAATCCTTTAAACAGCTTATATACACTCTTAGAACAAGAGAGAACTAATTGTATTTTTCGATTAATTTAAGTCTACAAAAAAGTTTACACTTTCTTCTGCTGATACACAATAGCAGCTATTTAAACATGCATAAGTGTAATGTTAAATAAACAAGTATTTAAAAGAGCCATCCGACATTTCATTGTGAGATTATAAGCAGCAATGTTTGGAAACCCACAAATCTTGAAATTCAACTACCAAAAATCCAATGAAAAAAAAACAGAAGATATGTATTTAGAAGAATTTTGAAAATGTATATTAACAAAAGTAAGAAGAAATAAAAAGGGGTATTTATGTCGAGTATGATGTTGTTGCAATTTTTTAATTGTAGTTATAAATAAAAAAAATTTAGTGGCGTGGAATGAAATGCTTTTGCTTAGAGAGGAGACTAACAAATTTGCAAAAATAAAATAAGATATTAAAATGACAGCAAACAAATCTCGGCGTAAATGCCCTCTACCAACCTACCGCTTAACAACTATGTAACTGAATAAAATGAAACTGACTACACTGAGATTTAAATGATTTTCTGCTGAAATTAATGTACCTAAGTTTTTTATTTATTTAAGAAGACTGAAATCTCGAAATTATCATTTACATATAAAAACATATGATTTCAAAAACTTGCTAATAAACAGAATCAATAAAAACATATTAAAAAGTGGAATAACGGTGAAAATATTGGCTACCAGATGCATGGATATATTATATTCAAGCAAAATTGCTTAAGATGCTGTAGGTATTGAAATAAAATACTTAAAACATTTTGAAATTCAACGGTGACAAAATTTAATTTGAGAGAATATTTTATTAATAATTATAATTACTATATATTAACTAAATTAAATAACAAATGATTGAAAAACTAAAAAGCTGCAAATAAACTGATGTACTTTAACAAATAACTAATGTCGATAAAAAATTAGTTTGAGCTAAAAGTATACCTATATAATAAATAGAAGTATCTATAAAAAAACAAAACAAAATAGTTTATAACAAAATAACAGCATAAACTTACTCAAGTCGAAGACATGCAAGTTAAAACAACTACCGAAAAAAAATAGATTCGTGCAAACACATATATGAAATAATGTTGAAATTGAAATTGTTATGAAATCTACAAATTAAAAATTAAACAAAAAAATCCAAAAAAGTACTCTGAAAAATGGGCACGTAAAACTCATTTTCATACATTTTACTTATGAAATTTATTTTGTGTGCTAACAACTTTTAAATACAATTTAAATCATTAATTACCTAAATTACTATTTGAAAAAAAGGAAAACTAAAAAAAAAATAAAAGTTTGAAATAAAACATTTGTTTGCTAAAACATTAACTAATATTGTTGTTTTCACTGTTCATTAATTGGGTTTTATTGTTTTGAAAAGGAGTCATTCGGGTAAGGCTTAAAACAGGTAAGAATAAGATTTTCAATAACGCAGTGCTACCGCCATTTTACACTTTTGAAGCGATCTAGTAGAGATTGTTCATCTGGTCGAGTTATATTGATACAAAACGCCCTTTAAAAGATTTGTAACACCCCCAAAATCTGGTTTTAAAGCCAAAATACCTTTTTTTTCACCTTCTTCGTAAACAAAAATTCATTAATAAAAAACACTTTTTAACAGATTTCAAAATTCTCAACGGTTTGGCTAGAGCGTTGCTGTAACTTTCGAAATATATATAGTATTTTATTTATTTGAAAAAATTATGATATGTTTTTTAAGCCAGAAGTTGAAATTTTTGGTAATATATCATCGACAGGCAACTACTACTTAATTATGTCAATTTTATTTTTTTGGAAAGACTTCAAGTTTTCAAGAAATCGAAAGTGAGGGTGTATTAGTGAAAGATCGATCATCGCACCAATAAATTTATGTTATCTGTTTTTGCTCCCCCGCTCACTAGCAAAAACCCAGGAAACAGCGTATTTTGTTGAGTCGGTGCTTGCAAGTGAGCGACTGAGCCTAAAAACAACATCTATTGTTTGGTCAGTGTATTAATAGCACCCTCCAAGCGCAGCAACGATTTTATTGTTCGAGAGGCCAAGCAAGAAGAGTAAAAATCCGTTGGAATTTGCTTCTCAAATTTTCGGCAACTGTCCCACTAGCTGCGGGGAAAGTTCTTTAAATATATGTATGTAGTACAAGGAAAAAAATAAAACACGTATATGAAGGTACATGTATTTATCAGGAAATCCGCTAGAACGGTGCCAACAGGATATCAAGAAAAATTACCAGGAATATTTATTTGAAATCAAAAAATTTTCACAAATAAAATATGAAAATTTGTTCCAAAATTGCTTTGTTAAAAGAACAATTTCAGCATACGGATCATAATTTCCATCAAATCGGAGTCATAAAGGGCTCTTATATGATCTTATTTCGGAGGTTCATATTTTTCAAATATTTACGACTCATATCGGACTCCTAATTTATGAACACTCCCAGCATGTTTGAGGGGATTATTCGTAGTTATCGACAACAGTATCTATGTATATCGATATTATATTTTCATTACTGACACAACACAGATGATTCCGCTATGCGCAATAAACACAGCTCGAAAAATCATTAATTTGCATTGTTGGAAAATTTTCTTATCTGCACCGAAAAAGAATATTTACTGCATTAAAACAAGGTAAAACATCTAAAAAGTGTATAAAGTTGTAAATAAGTGCTAAAACTATGATAATAAACTAAAATTTCGATGGAGGATTGTCCATTAGTGCAAAGAAAGTGAACAGCAAAACGCCCCCTTTGCGGAGAATGGAGTGCTGACACATACAAAGTTTTGTATATCCCAAAATTGTTGTGGGTGTGCCGGGGAGATGCATTGATGCTGATTGCAAGCTTATTGATCATTTTTAATTGTATTCTTAGATGTCGTGTGGAAATATAATAAAATTCATCTCATTTCAGTTGAAACCAATTCATTAAAAATATGACTGACTCCAAATATTTTACCACAACTAAAAAGGGTGAAATCTTCGAACTCAAATCGGAGCTTAACAATGATAAGAAAGAAAAGAAAAAGGAAGCAGTAAAGAAGGTATTATACCATTTGAATTACGTAGTATGTAGACTTATTGATTAAAGACAACTTTTTTTAAATTAAGGTCATTGCTAGCATGACAGTGGGCAAGGATGTATCCGCGCTATTTCCTGATGTGGTCAATTGCATGCAAACGGATAATTTGGAACTAAAAAAATTGGTTTATTTATATTTAATGAACTACGCCAAATCGCAACCAGATATGGCAATTATGGCGGTTAATACATTTGTTAAGGTAATTGCATGCTTAGATGTTCATTTTAGCATTTTATATTGTACTAAAATGTTTGTTTATTATTACTGCAGGACTGCGAAGATTCCAATCCACTTATACGCGCTCTGGCTGTACGAACAATGGGCTGTATACGCGTTGATAAGATAACGGAGTATTTATGCGAGCCACTACGAAAGTGTTTGAAGGATGAGGATCCCTATGTACGTAAGACAGCAGCCGTGTGTGTTGCTAAGCTGTATGACATATCATCATCAATGGTAAATTATAAAACAGGAATTTTTTGATTTAATATTGCTCTTGCACTAACATGTTTTATCAAAAAAGGTTGAAGATCAAGGATTTCTAGATCAATTAAAGGATCTACTCTCCGACTCGAATCCTATGGTGGTGGCCAATGCTGTTGCTGCGCTAAGTGAAATTAACGAAGCCAGCCAGTCCGGGCAACCACTTGTTGAAATGAACTCAGTTACGATTAACAAGTTGCTTACTGCTCTCAACGAATGCACCGAATGGGGACAAGTCTTCATACTAGATTCTTTAGCCAATTATAGTCCTAAAGATGAACGTGAAGCACAATCTATTTGTGAACGTATAACGCCACGTTTGGCACATGCTAATGCTGCAGTTGTTTTAAGCGCCGTTAAAGTGCTTATGAAATTATTGGAAATGCTTTCAAGTGATAGCGATTTTTGTGCCACGCTCACTAAGAAATTGGCACCACCATTGGTTACACTGCTCTCTTCCGAGCCGGAGGTACAATACGTTGCATTGCGTAACATAAATTTGATTGTACAAAAGCGCCCAGACATTCTTAAGCACGAAATGAAAGTGTTCTTTGTTAAGTACAACGATCCAATTTATGTAAAATTAGAAAAACTTGATATTATGATACGTTTGGCCAATCAAACCAATATTGCACAAGTATTGAGTGAACTGAAGGAATATGCAACTGAGGTAGATGTAGATTTTGTGCGCAAGGCTGTGCGTGCTATTGGACGTTGTGCAATAAAGGTAAGTAGTTTTGTGTATTAAAAATATGTAGTTGCACTTTTTTGATTACACTGTCATCTCTTTTAGGTTGAACCCTCTGCCGAACGTTGTGTTTCTACGCTTCTTGACTTGATTCAAACTAAAGTCAACTATGTTGTGCAAGAGGCAATCGTTGTTATTAAAGATATTTTCCGCAAGTATCCGAACAAGTATGAGAGCATTATTAGCACACTTTGTGAGAATCTAGATACACTCGATGAGCCGGAAGCACGTGCATCCATGGTTTGGATTATTGGCGAATATGCTGAGCGTATTGACAATGCTGATGAGCTACTCGATAGCTTTTTGGAAGGTTTCCAAGATGAGAATGCGCAAGTGCAATTGCAGTTGTTAACAGCTGTGGTGAAGTTATTCTTGAAACGCCCATCTGACACACAAGAGCTTGTGCAACATGTACTTTCATTGGCCACGCAAGATTCAGATAATCCTGATTTACGTGATCGTGGTTTTATCTATTGGCGTCTATTGTCCACCGATCCCGCTGCGGCCAAGGAGGTGGTATTGGCTGATAAGCCATTGATATCAGAAGAAACTGATTTGCTAGAGCCTACACTGTTGGATGAACTCATTTGTCACATTAGCTCGTTAGCAAGTGTTTATCACAAGCCGCCAACAGCATTTGTTGAAGGACGTGGTGCTGGCGTGCGCAAATCACTACCAAATCGTGCACCAGCTGCAGGTAATGCTGAAGCGGAAACCGGTGGTGAAGCTATGGTTATACCAAATCAGGAGTCTTTGATTGGCGATTTGTTATCGATGGACATTAATGCACCAGCTATGCCGGCAGGAGCACCTACAAGCAATGTCGATTTATTAGGCGGTGGCTTGGATATTTTGGTAAGTATAAATTTTGTATTATTGTGCTATGAAGGTTTATATGAATAATTTCCTAGCACAACAAATTAATCAAATTGGTTTTATTATTGTCATTATTCTATGTTAATAAATTATATTTTTTTAAACGAATAGCTGGGCGGTGGACCCACTGAACCAGCTGCTGGTGGTGCCACCAGTTTACTAGGTGACATATTCGGCTTATCAGGTGGTGCATTAACTGCGGGCGTACAAATTCCAAAAATTTGTTGGCTGCCTGCCGAGAAGGGTAAAGGTCTCGAAATACAAGGTACATTCTCACGTCGTAATGGTGAAATATTTATGGATATGACGCTTACCAATAAAGCAATGCAACCTATGAGTGGTTTTGCCATACAATTAAATAAAAATAGCTTTGGCTTAATACCCGGTGCACCTATGCAAGTGGCGCCTGTGCCGCCCAACCAGAGTACCGAAGCTACGCTGTCACTAGGCACACATGGCCCTGTGCAGCGCATGGAACCTTTAAATAACTTACAAGTTGCTGTCAAAAACAATATTGACATTTTCTACTTTGCATGCTTGGTACATGGTAATGTACTATTCGCTGAAGACGGCCAACTGGATAAGCGTGTATTCTTGAACACTTGGAAGGAGATACCTGCCGCCAATGAAGTACAATATAGCTTAAGCGGCGTAATTGGCACTACAGATGGTATTGCTTCGAAAATGACTACCAACAATGTATTCACCATTGCCAAACGTAATGTTGAAGGCCAAGATATGTTATATCAATCACTGAAGTTAACCAACAACATATGGGTTTTGCTCGAATTGAAACTACAACCTGGCAATCCAGATGCTACATTAAGTTTGAAATCACGTTCTGTCGAAGTGGCACCAATGATTTTTGCTGCTTATGAAGCCATCATACGCTCGCCCTAAGCATGCTAATCTGAGCAGTAATAAACAAAATAAAATATTAAGAGTTAAAAAGTTGTATTACAAAAATAAAAGTTATGGAAATATTCGATGTAATCGTATGCAATATAATGTAGCATAAATATCTTGCTGAAGTTAACTAGCGAGTTTCACTATATCCATTTCTATGTATTACCTAAAAAATCATTTAGTTGCAAACTTGTTTAAATAGTAACATTCCAAGAAAAATTTATAATTTTTTAAAGACCTGCAGCATAACTAATTTACATATTATGTGTATTTCAGCATTGTGCGTGTATCCTTTCATAAGCAAACTAACTCATATAATAAAATGTTACGTTAACAAAAAAGGTTAATTCTTTGAAGAGTGGTACAACGGTTAATCAAAAAAAGTCCTCGCGACGATCAAAAATTACGCTCCATAAGTCTCTCATGATATCTGCCCCTGTGTAGGGCTAAGCATTTTGTAGGCAGAGGACATACTGCTCACCAGGTGATGTGACGTTTTGTTCACCAGGCCCCATACAAAATTACCTGGTGACCAAAATGTCGCATCACCTGGTGAGCAGGATGTCCGGTCCTTTGCATAAAAAATTCGGTGCATCGGGTGATGCGATATCCAACATTTTCCCCATGAAATTGCCTAAACTTAAATCGGAAGCACCAGTCGCCCATAAAAATAGCAAGCGTGCATCACTAGATGACCAAAAAGTCACATCACATAGTGGGCATACTTGCACATCATTTCTCTACAAATCCAGAGCACTAGGTGATGCGATATCCAACATTTTTCCCCTAAATTTGTCTAAAATTCAGTCGGGAGCACCAGGCGCCCATAAAAAATAGCAAGCGGAGCATCAGTAGGTGACCAAAAAGTCACATCACATAGTGGGCATACTTGCACATCATTTCCCTACAAATCCAGAGCACTAGGTGATGCGATATCCAACATTTTTCCCCTAAATTTGTCTAAAATTCAGTCGGGAGCACCAGGCGCCCATAAAAAATAGCAAGCGGAGCATCAGTAGGTGACCAAAAAGTCACATCACATAGTGGGCATACTTGCACATCATTTCCCTACAAATCCAGAGCACCAGGTGATGCGATATCCAACATTTTTCCTCTAAATTAGCCTAAAATTTAGTCGGTAGCACCAAGCGCCCATAAAAAACAGCAAGAGTTGCATCACGAGGTGACCCAAAAGTCACATCACATGATGGGCATACTAGCATATCACTTCCCTACAAATCCAGAGCACTAGCTGATGCATCAGGCGCCCATAAAAAATAGCAAGCGGAGCATCAGTAGGTGACCAAAAAGTCACATCACATAGTGGGCATACTTGCACATCATTTCCCTACAAATCCAGAGCACCAGGTGATGCGATATCCAACATTTTTCCTCTAAATTAGCCTAAAATTTAGTCGGTAGCACCAGGCGCCCATAAAAAATAGCAAGCGAAGCATCACTATGTGACCAAAAAGTCACATCACATAGTGGGCACACAAGCAGATCATTTCTCTACAAATCCAGAGCACCAGGTGATGCGATATCCGAAATTTTTCCCCTAAATTTGCCTAAAAATCAGTCGGGAGCACCAAGCGCCCATAAAAAACAGCAAGAGTTGCATCACGAGGTGACCCAAAAGTCACATCACATGATGGGCATACTAGCATATCACTTCCCTACAAATCCAGAGCACTAGCTGATGCATTATAAAACATTTTTCCCCTAAATTTGCCTAAAATTCAGTAGAGAGCATCAGGCGCCCATAAAAAATAGCAAGCGGAGCATCAGTAGGTGACCAAAAAGTCACATCACATAGTGGGCATACTTGCACATCATTTCCCTACAAATCCAGAGCACCAGGTGATGCGATATCCAACATTTTTCCTCTAAATTAGCCTAAAATTTAGTCGGTAGCACCAGGCGCCCATAAAAAATAGCAAGCGAAGCATCACTATGTGACCAAAAAGTCACATCACATAGTGGGCATACTTGCACATCATTTCCCTACAAATCCAGAGCACCAGGTGATGCGATATCCAACATTTTTCCTCTAAATTAGCCTAAAATTTAGTCGGTAGCACCAGGCGCCCATAAAAAATAGCAAGCGAAGCATCACTATGTGACCAAAAAGTCACATCACATAGTGGGCACACAAGCAGATCATTTCTCTACAAATCCAGAGCACCAGGTGATGCGATATCCGAAATGTTTCCCCTAAATTTGCCTAAAAATCAGTCGGGAGCACCAAGCGCCCATAAAAAACAGCAAGAGTTGCATCACGAGGTGACCCAAAAGTCACATCACATGATGGGCATACTAGCATATCACTTCCCTACAAATCCAGAGCACTAGCTGATGCATTATACAACATTTTTCCCCTAAATTTGCCTAAAATTCAGTAGAGAGCATCAGGCGCCCATAAAAAATAGCAAGCGGAGCATCAGTAGGTGACCAAAAAGTCACATCACATAGTGGGCATACTTGCACATAATTGCCCTACAAATCCAGAGCACCAGGTGATGCGTTACTCATTAGGTGTTGTTATTTTCTGGTCACCAGATGATGCAACGATTTTTATTGTTCATGGGAGCCTGGTGCTATCGATTGATTTTTTGGCAAATTTAGGGGCAAAATGTCGAATATCCTAGACTTCTGGATTTGTATGGAAATGATGTAAAAATATGCTCACCGTGTGTGTGAGGTGACTTTCTGGTCAACAGGTGATGCGACGCCTACTCTTTTCCATGGCCTCCATTTTAGCTCAGGATTGATTTTAAGGCAAATTCAGCAACAAAATGGAATGGAAAACGTTTCAAATATCTTGTAAGGTTTGTAATTTTTTTTAAACTACCGTTTTTTGAGAGACAAGTTTTTTTTATTTTTTGCTAATTTTTAAGTTTCATGATTTTAAGTTTTTTTTTTATAGATAGTACAGTTTTTCAGTAATCTTAGTGTGCTAGTATTTCAAAACTTACAACTTTAAGCTTTAATAGGGTCTATACACATTGTCTGACTCGCGAGTCATCTGTGTACGTGTTGACTCGCCGTCATTCTACAAAATATTAAACTCATTTTGATTTTCTTGAGTCATGCTAGAGTCATGTCGGGTGTAACTTCTACATACACATTTTCACTAATATACCTAAACTGACTCTTGACTCAGACGCATCGTGTATAGGCTCTAAATTTTTACCAATTGTTGGATTTCACTTTTACAATAATTTTGTGACATTTGTTTTTTATTTTTAAATTAGATGCCTTGTTATTATATATATATGTATATATATTTTTTTTTTGTACACTTACATACAAATAAGTTTTATTTTATTTTGTATTTTTAGTAAATAAATTTTTAGATTTGCATGATTCTCCGTTAGTATTTTTGTTAACATTTTTGTAAGCTTTTTCTTACATTATACCTTGCATAGTGTCTAATACCTTGTTTTTTTTTTTTATAAATATACATACATTTTAATAATTATCGTATTTTCAATTTTTATATTTTCAAAGAAGCTTATAGTTTTTAGTGAGAACTGTTTATAATTTAGACTTTTCTGGTTTCCAAATTACATACTCATGGCTAAGTGGAAGATCATCCACTCTCTTAACCGAAAAACGACTGAAAAACGCACTGTCTCAGGATTTGTTTAAAAAAAAAAAACACCGTGTTTAGAATTTTTTTAATGATGATGAGGGCATTCATTCTTTAATCAAATTCTCAATAGCGCCGTTTTTATATAATGCGATGATTATTCGGATACAAGATGTTTTCGAACTAGCCGCTGAAATAGGTTAATCGTTCAGTTAGCAGACTATACATTAGCTCTGATCCCTTACTTTTCTGACTAAAACTACTAGAACTGTCAAAATTAGAAAATCCGCGCTCATTGCGAGAGCAATACCAAGGAGTACGAGATCGCAAAAATGGTAGAACTGTCAAACTTGGTCGCTTGACAGTTCTACAAATAGTCAGAATATTGCAGAATCTGCTGACTTAATCTTGCAACTCTCTGACTGGGTAGAACTCAATTTTCTGCTCTCACCAGTCAGAAAAGTGGCGTACGGGATCACTTTCCTGTAGTTCGTGACTGTTTCTGACTGTCAAATTGGTGTAAGGGATCAGAGCTATTATTAAATTGCATTAATTTAATCACTTCTTGACTTTTTATCCCTGCTTTGCTTATGATTTTTCAGTTATTTGCTTTTCATGTGTTATATGTATAAGATATTGTTTAAACGAGTGGAGAATGACGTTGCGAATCTCACAATAAATTAATGCACAGTGGGACGTATTTAAGAAAAATATTTGCAAATTTTTGGTTATGAAAAATGATTATTTTTTTTTTTTTTAAATAAACGTTTTTTTGTTGCCTCACAGTAACCAGCAAAATGGATTTACAGCCTCATTCTCTTTGGCGAACGATGACCAAAACGAACGATAGTTGGTCTTGACGTTTTGTCTAGCAGTTACATTCTAATTAGATTTCGAAATTATTTGTCAATTTTAAGTGCTGGCGTATGTAATTTTTGCAAGAGCTTATAGGAATCAGTCAAGTTTTTTATGTTGTTAACAACAACAACAACAGTCAAGTTTTTTTTAAATTTTTCTTGTATGTATTTCAAAATTCTGGGAACATTCTTTTTGGCTGGTTGACATAAAATTTTCGGATTCTAACTAGAATGTGACTGCTAGACGAAACGTCAAGACCAACTATCGTTCGTTTTGGCTACCGTTCGCCAAAGAGAATGAGGCTCTTAAGCTCTTAAAAAAAAACACATTCGATTTCCATGCTCCACTGTGCAAAAAAAAAAAAAAAAAAAATATGTTAGGCAAGTGTTATGAAATAAATAAACAAATGTAGTATGAGCATAAATTCTTACAATTATTCAAAATTTAACGCATTACTATGTTTAAAAAACGAAAGGCACTAAATATTTTAGACTTATTTTAACTTAAATTAAAAAAAGTGTTAATTTTAATTTGACATACATACTTATATATTAAAACATAATGTCAGATATTAATACTATCGCGTACGCATTTAGCCTTCAAGAAAATGCTTTGTATGTAAGTAGCAAAAGACTCAATTTCTTTCGAACAACTGCCGTTTCGAAAACGAATTTGTAAAAAAATTAGGTAACGGTAAATTGGACAAAAACGTCATAGAATTTTTTTTTGTTTTAACGTTGTTATAACACTATACAAATTTTTCCTGACACAAAAAAGGATTTTTTTAAATATATCATGATGGCCTTTTATCACACCTCTCCCATGCAATAAAAGAATATACGAGTTTTTCAAATTTCCACGCCTCCCCTTAATAGCCCTAAGGTTAGTACCGTCCTTAATATATAATCAAAGGATTTATTTTTTGTTGTAAAGAGTATCAAGATCTGAGTATGAAAAAAAATTTAACTTCAGCGCCTACGTAACCCAACATAAAACGAAGGATTTTTGTTCCGTCACACTTGAAAAGGTCGGGGAAACCCCAATTTTTCTAGTTCAGGAAAAAAAAAAGTTCGGGTCTGCCTCTTTTTCATACCCTGCAATCTACTTTCACTTAATTATGGACCCAAGGGATTATCATTAAATCTCACTTCTACTACACTCCATTTTAATGCATTTAAGATTGTTGTTGTTGGTGCTGTTGATTCTGCTGCTGTCCAAATTCATTCATTTCACGCTGTGTTACATAACCGATGAGATTAGGTTTACCGGCAACGGACTGTCTTGATTGCGACGTGTTCAATTCATTGCCAACACCCTGCGGCGACGTTAGCTTGCTCAATGCATCCAACGTTGTATAGCCGCTGAAATTTGCGTCAGCTGTAGGTGTATTAATAGATTTTAAGCCGCCCGTCATTGCTGGTGTAGGAAATAGCAGTTGTTGTAGAGTACTGGGTTGTACATAACCGCTGGACGGTTGATTGATGGCAGATGTTATTGATGGCGGCGTGTTTTGTGCCTTAGCGTTGGGTGTAATTAAGCTTGAGTTAACTGGCGTTTGCGTTGGCGTTGGTTTTCGCTCTGTTACTACAGTTTCTTTTCCTACTGTACTTGCTGGCTTTGGCGCCATTGCTGTTAGACTATCGACTGTTACATAACTACTGCTACTGGCTGCTGCGTTCTTAAGATGTTGGTTTGTGTGCTGTTGCTGTGTCCGTGGCCAAGCAGCTATGTCTGCATAAAAGTCGCTCGCTTTAATATAATCACTTTTACGTTCTGCCTCAAAATCTTGATCTTGAGCATTGCGTGGCGTTGCATGTAAAGCGGCAGGCTTTATATAACCACTGTTGTAAGATGGCTCGATTTCATTTGCAGCTGCTGCTACTGTAGGCATCGGATGTGTAAACTTTGCTAGTTCACCTGATGTTATGTATCCACTTAAAGCGGCTGTGTCACTGCATTTTGGCGCATTAAAACTACCCGCATCTGCAACTGTGGCCGCCTGTATATAGCCATCCTTGCCAAACGCTTCGTTGGTTGAACTCAAGGCGTCATCGGGGGAGCTGCCTACACTCGCTGGCGACACTGCTTCAGCGATCGGGGCCTGCGCTTGTGCCCAAGCGTTCCAATTGGCTGTCGTCACATAACCACCTTGGCCAGCGGCTTGCGCTTCTGGCACCTGTACATATGCTGAAGGCGACTCCTCCACTATACGTTTCAAAGGCAGCCCATTCATGGCCACATCTTGTGCAGCTTCCACTTCTACAGCACCACCACTGCTGTTTGTGCTGCCAATTAACGAATCAGCTGAACTTTCCGAATTCAAATATTCACGTCTACCATAAACCAAATCCTCCTCGCTGCCATCATTATCTGCTGATACGGAGGTCGCCACAGCGCTTATGCTACGTCCAAATAATAGGCCGTCTCCAATATAACCCGAATCATTTTTGAGCGCCCCCAACAAATGATGTTCTTCATTGTGTAAACGTTCATTGCTACCATCGTGCGTGGCTAGGTTTGCGTTACGTGCTGCATGGAAATCATTAACGAAAATACTACCAACATCGCCATTACCTAAAGCCACACCACCACCAACTGCACTATTCATCTCCTTCGTAAGATATGCGTCCAAAGCTGCCGGTAATGTGCATTGTATATCACTCATCATTTTCCATTTTTTGGTTGCAAAGAACATAAGCGACATCAACAGCACAGTCGTACATGCAACCATCAAAGTGATGGCCGTAATTTTACCAAGTTGTCGTTGCGCACAACCAAAGCTTGTAAATGGATACCACTCGGATTTGTAGAGCAAATATACTTGTGTGTTATGGTAACGTGCCAATTGTGTGGCATGTTTTTCTTTGACTCCTGCATTTGTAGTATCTGCGCATACCAAATCATCGTTACCATCATAGTTCATTATGTCCTGATCAAATTTGTTGCGCGTTTGTTGTGCTACAAGATCTGTAGGATTTACTTCGTTGTGATCAATTAATGCGGCATTAACTGCACGCACTTCTACTTTGGTTTGATAATCGGGATCTGGGCAGGTGGGTATACGTAGCAGACAGCTGGTGCCAAAGACAACACTAATACGCCGACGTTCTACATAATCGCCGCGTAGTTGCGTTACAGCTATTTCATAATAGTCTAAACGTCCATTAGGTATAGTAGGCGGTGGCCATTTCAGTTCTACGTCACTTTTGTTTTTGTTCGTTGGTACAAAGTTACTCATTTTTGAAGGAGCTGAAGAGAGAGAAGATTAGATATGTTTGCTAAATACAAGAGGATAATGTATTTTTTTCTATACTTACCACTTATATGCGTTGTGAAATGTATATCGTTGCTCGGATTCGAGTTGTACCTCGTAACGGCAATAACAAATGCTTTGTATGGCGTAAAACTAGTAAGATTCTGTAGCTCATAACTAAGCTCCTCACCATCATCGAATGCCGTAGCATTTATTATAAAGTCTTTATTGTTTAATTTAACAATATATTGCCGTATATAACCGTTAGTTTGACTAGGTGGCAGCCACCTAATTATAGCACTTGTTTGCGTCAATTCTGACACGTTCAATTGACGTGGCGGTGAAGGTGCCGCTTCGAAAGTACGCACCAATAGTGGCTCACTCGGTTTGCCAACTTTAATATTGGAGAACATAAACATTTCCAAACGATATAATGTATATGGTTTTAAACCAGTAATATTGCATTTGTTCAAGTTCTTATCAATAGTAACTGTTGTGGATGGTCCAGTGCATGTAGCTATCTCTGGCGATACAGCTTTGCCGCTCGTGAACGACTCAAATAAGCCACTTCCAACGCTGGGTGGTGTAATGTTATCGGTAGCTGGTGAATTTTCGACCTCACAATACGTTAAATTATAACCATTCAAAATTATAGGACAAACAGTTTTTGAACTCCATTGTACACGCAAGTCAGTTGCAGAAATTGATTGCACCTCCGGTTCCATTGGTTCAAAATCAGCATTTACATCAACACTACACGAAGTCCAATGCAAACCAGTATTGTAGTCAATATAATTAGCTGAAACAGCTAACGTAAGCGAATGATCATGTTCGGTCATTTGTGGTTCGGTGGCAAAACGTTGAGTATTAGAACTGACGTGACGAAAATGTATGGAACCCTGTAAGAGTAACAAAGAGAACGAAATAATGATTATGAGAGCAGCGTAGTTTAATATGTTGAACTTACTCTGCATTCGGTTGGCATTGCTAACTTCGAATAACACCAATAAACTGTATAATTTTGCAAGTCCCTTCGCCTAGGCGGTGATTGCCAGGTAAGCGTATACGAACGATTTGTTTGATGGTAAGCATTGTGAATGGAAATCGGCGTGTACTCCTTGGGCGAACGAGTTTGTGGGTATATTTTTATGGAACTTGATGAAAATGATTCGCCGATATGATTGCGACTACTGATATTGAATAAGTAGTACGAATCTGCGGACCACTCGAAAACGGCAAAACTATCTTCTTGTTGACGTGGTATTAAGCGGCTGAAATTAGTCAAATATAAATTTTTTTGTAAAAGTAGAAAAAATATAATAACAATTGCTATTAATAACACCCCGCTAATATCAATATTTGGCAAATTTCATCACATTAGGCGGCCGCCGTAATTTTCACCAAGTCGTGGCGGTTCGATGCCCGGCAAAGTAACATCAAAAATTAATTAGAAAAACAATTTTTCTAAACGGGGTCGCCCCTCGGCAGTAGTTTGGCAAACTCTCCGGGTGTATTTCTGCCATGAGAAGCTTCTCAGCAAAAAATTCATTTGCTTTGCAAGTACCGTTCGGAGTCGGCAAAAAACTGTAGGTCCCACCAACTTGTAGGAAAACTCAAAAGCATTACACCACAAGTTGGAAAGAGAAGCTCGGCTAAGAATCTCGTTAGAGGTTATGATAACCTGTTGGTATATCGACGCAATTAGTTAGGCGGCCGCCGTGGCATAGCGGTAGTATGTTCGGCCTATTACACCAAGTAGTCGGGTGCCGATGCCGGGCAAAAGCAACAGTAGTAGTTTGGCAAACTCTCCGTGTGTAATTTTGTCATGAAAAACCTTCTCAGCAAAAACTCATTTACTTAGCAAGTGCCGTTCGGAGTCGGAAAAAACCCGCGAACTTGTAGGTTATGATAACCTGTTGGTGTATCGCCGGCATTAGTATTTTTTTTAGGCGCCCATAACAAATTGCTGCTGTCACATCACCTGCTGATAAAAATATCGCATTGCCTACTGGTCAGGATGTGACATCATTTGCCTACAAAAGCAGCACACCAGGTAAGAGTAGGTCACCTCCCCGTTGGTGCACCCTGGGTAACGCTAAATGACCTACATGCCCTACACGACTACTTTCTTGTAATGCCGGTTCTACGAGAACGGTACCAGTACTTGTGCTGTACCCATCGTGCCCAAAAGACCCGGGCCGTTTTCTTATATCGACCCGGCTAAGAGCAATACACTCGGGGTGACCCTGTCTGACATTTAGGCAGGGCTACACATCGTTACAACAACAACAACCAGGCGATGTGACATCGATTCTAATCTGTCTACAAATAAACCCTAAGCAGCTTGTTTCGCATCACCTGGTGAGAAAAATATCACATCGCCTGCTGATCTGGATGTCACATCATTTGCCTACTAATCCAGCACACCAGTTGATGTGATATCTATAATTTTTACGTCCTACAAATAATTATGCACATGAAATGCAGCAGCTCCTGGTGATCAAAATACAAAGATCTTGATGATCATAATTTCCTACCTCTTCGGGCGATCAAGTAATGGAAAATCTGGAATTTAGTTGGTCTCGCATTTTACCTATAAATAGATCCTAGTCTGCAGGCGCCCATGAAAAAATATCACGTTCCGCATAACCTGGTGAGCAGAATGTCACATCACCTATTGATCAGGATGTCACATCACTTCCTTAAAAATCCAGTCCATCAGGTGATGCGAAAACAGGAATTTGGTTTCATAAGTTGCCTGCAAATATATCCTGCAGAGCAGACGTACATAAAAGTGCACAAGGTTCCGTATCACCTGATGAAAAAAATATCATTTCAACTAGTGAAAATGATACCACATCATTATTTCGCAAATATGGCAAATCGGGTAATACGATATCTATCATTTTGCTGCATAGTTCGCTCACAAATAAATTCCGGGGAATAGGCGCACATAAAAAATAGCAGGCGTCGCATGAACTGTTGATAAAATGTTACATCAGCTGATGAGCAAGATATCACATCATGTCAAATGGCGCCTACCAAGTGATGTGACATCTATAATTTTACCAATGAAAACCGTCACATCATTTGTTTTAGTCTATTTTTAAAACACACATGTATGTATGTATTTTCACTTTAAGATCCATAGAAAAAAAAATTCATTTCAAATAAGCAACAATTTTTTCGTAATTATAATTATTTCTTTTTAGCTACAGCGTATTTGCAATAAAAACGCGGAAAGACATGACATTTCAAAAGCCTGAACTTTATTGTTAAACTGGAATTAAGCGAAAAATATATTCCGTTTAAGTACAACACTTCATCAAATTTTGTTTACGCAAGGGAACGTATTGTTTTCTTTGCTGGAAAGTACAAGGCAAACAATTAACAATTTTTTACAGAATACGATTGTACCTGCACATCATTTATAAATGATGTAAACAAATGTACGTCATAAAGAAAAAATTACACAACCGGAGAATTGTACACGTGCATGTAATAATTCAAGGAAACTACAGAACCAGACTATGTTGATCGGCAAGAATTCAGCGTTTATAGTGGCTTTTTTTTCTAATAGAATTAAGCTAATTTCTATTTATTAACATCCCTAGCAGAAAGTTATGTATTTGAAAAGTACTTTAAAACAAGAAAGGAAGTCTAAGTGGGCGTGGTCGTGAAGCGATTTCGTCCAATTTCATCAGGTATATTCCCTATAATGCTTCCCTTAAAAGTGGGCGTGACACCAACTAAAAAATTTATCATAAAATCATAATAGAATGACTAGGTGGTTGATTCTACAAAATTATATAATTTTAGCCATTTCCGTTAACGAATTATGTAAATTTCAGTGATTTGTGATTTCGATTTGTAGGCGTGGTTGAAGGGCGATTTTATCCAATTTCATGTGGTATACTCCCAACGATACTAGTATGCTTTGTGCTAATTTTCATCGTTTTACCATAATCAGTTTAAAAGTTACGACCAGTCGAATTTTCAAAAAGGCCTCCTTTATGTGTATGTTCCAACGTATTATGCATTCTTACTACAAAATAGACATGCTACATGCAAAAAATTATCAAAAAATTACCTTGTATCTCCTTTAGTATCCTTTCTTAATGCACGTATAATATACGTAAAGTTTTCACCATTCTCCTCCCATTTCTCCAGCTGTTCCCAATAAAGGCGCACTTCTGTTTTTAAAGAATTTATATAAAAGCTACCACTGTCGGTGCTTGGTGGACGATCTGGTATACGTGGACGCGTACGAAAACGATATGTAAATGTTGAACTCCACATATCATCACTTGCCGCAGCTGCGCGCACTTTAACGCGCATACGTAACTCATACCAATAGTAGGCGTATGGTAAATCATTTACAATCAATTTACAACCACGGTCTACGCGCATTACACGCACCTGCGCGCTAACATTACGCATTGGAAAACCAACTGCTTGTACGAGTATTTCCCATTGCAAACCTCTATGTTTATTTGGTGTATATGAATCAAATTTGGGCATGCTCCAAAATGCTTCCAGGCTATCCGTTGTAAGTTTATGTATATGAAACTCATTGCCGGGACGTGCTGGTATCATGACGTTTAGATTATTAATGATAAATTCCTGCTTCAAATTACCCAATGCATTGCTGCTATGCACCTTGAACCGATACTCTTCGACATGGGGGCGATATGATTGATCGGCGGTAATATTGCATACAACCAAGGGCTTCATATCGAAATTGCAAGTGACTGGTGTTTCATAGTCTGGTGAATTAATGTAATAGGTGAGGTTGTATTGAGTCAGCACAGGATTTTGTGGTTGTGTAAAATTGCAAACCATATACTCAAAGTCATAACTACGACAATCGAATTGTCGGACATTCCGTGGTGCGGTACCGACATAAACATTAGATTCCATAATTGCCGAGCTACCACATTTACATACGAATCTTGATGATTGTTCGCGTGCATTACGTAGCATGTAAATAATGTATGTTTCATTTACTTTAACAATATCAGCATCAGGTATAACATCGTCTGTTAGCTCATTTTTGAAATGCATTTTACAAGGATGATTATAATCAAACATGATAGGATTGAAGAGACATGATATATTCACACTATCGCCAATATTCATTTCAACATGTGCCGGTATCGTTTCACCCACATCATCATCACGAAAGCCAGCTACTGAGTTGGCTCTGAATAGCAAGACAAGAGCGAATGCAACTGCTGCAGAGCTAACGTAGTTCAATGCTGCATCACCCATATTTTGTTAAAATGTGTGTTGCTGTTCCTGCTGCCAAAAATTGTATGCGCCCAAGACAGCAATTATTTCTTCACACCTTTGCTCCTACGCCTCTCGAGTTTATTGCTGCACCAGCGATTTATCCAATTCGCGGAAATGTCTATGCGCCTTCCTGCTCTATATACGTATGTTTGAGTGTGTATATGCTTACACAAGATAAGTGTACAGACTTCTCCCACTATGGTACACAATTATGTATTGTTTGTGATCTACACTGCGTCCTGCTGGCGCATTCATGCACCACACACAACAAAACAAAACACAACAGAACGCACGTAGAGATGAATTCGAATTCTCAGAATTTCGTTTTTCTCAGAAATTTACCTTTCTGGGAATCAATTTTTTATTGCTCCTTCACGAACATTTTTTACACCATTTTGCTTAATAATTGTATGAAAAATACGTTACAAGTTCAGTTTTTGCAAAGTTATGCACTTTTTTAATAAAATTTTCAAGTTAATGCAATTATTTCATAGTCAAATTTTCAAATTCTCGGAATTGCACCACACACTGCTCTTCTTCTTCCGCTCTCGCGCACCTTCTTGGTGTATTTGTTTGACAGCAAAACACAACAAGTCGCAATGGAGAACAAACGATGAATAAATGAACTGGTGAATTTGGTTCATAGCACCTGTGCATGGGTTGCCGTGCTAGCAACAGAAAATTTCAAAGAATTTTGGCAGTGGTGATTTGAAACTCAAAAATAACTTCGAACTTTGTATCAGAAACCCAAAATTCGACGACGTCCATTTATCGTCTCATTGAATATTTAATAATCAAACAGAGTAATTTTCTAGTTTAGCTGTCAACTGCTCATAAATTAGCTAAAATTATGGGAGGGGGCTCAAAAGACGGGGTTTGGCTTCAGGATCACGAATCTGGAAGCGCTTTTTTAATATTTTGCTGCTCTGAAGAGACATTTGCAATCAAAGTTGCAAGTTTTCATGTGGTTGTTGTAATTTTATTAGGCTGTACCTAAAAACGTGAGAGAGAATGCGTACCGTGGCACGTTGCCACGGTTCAGGCAACTACCCGGACTTGGGATGGCGTAGCACAGGGTTATTTATAACTCAGAAAGGTGTTCTGCACATAAATACCATGGATTCCGCCCCAATTTTGGTATCGAACCCAGGTCAATTTTTGGTTTTTTGACCATAACTTTTCACTGAAACAAAAAATTAAAAAATCACTTCCGGATTCGTGATCCTAAGGCCAAACCCCGTGTTTTGAGCCCTCTTCCATAATTTTATCTAATTTATTAGCAGTTGGCACCCAAACTCTGTAGACAATTACCAAATCTTCAATTAATCTACCATAAATGAGCTTCCCAAACTTATATAAATCAATGTAATCGATTAATGATGCCCTACCTTAACGCCATATCGAATACATATGTATGTCACTGATGGAAAATGGGTGTTCTGATTTTATACTAAAACAGCAAATAAAATATACCAAATCATGGAATACGGTTTTTCATACTACTTTTTTTACGAAACAGAGAACGTAGCAGATGAGAGTAAAAGGTATCCTTAAGCCATTGTGAATGTATCTTCAGAATAATTCTTTTGTATACAAATAGAAAAGAAAAAAATTTTAGCAACGTCCCCAAACTAAATTATTTTACCATCCTAAATAAAATGAATAACCAATAAAATATTATAAAAAATAGTAAAGGAAGATTGAAGCGTGCAACATGGAAAGTAATCAACAAAACGCTGCGTTGGACAAATGGGGCTTTCCTTTGCAGGAACTTTATCGATTGGCATTCAATTTCTACAAACGTAAGTTTATTCACTCGAGAAGCCCTATAACCACAAAACCAATGCCCGTTGTGAGAATTGGACATATGTGCTTACACAGCTGCTCTAATATGTTTATATTCCCATTATAGAAAATACTGGCAAAGCGCTTCATCTTTCGTATGAAGATAATTTGAAATTAATTGCTTTCAAACAACAAGCAACAGTGGGACCTTTCAATGCCAGCGATGCGCCCGAATTGGGTGTACTAGATGTAATTGGGCGTGATCGACGCTTACATTGGCAACTTCTGGGTGATATAAGTCGCGAACAGGCAATGGAAGGCTTCATTGATCTATTGGATAATATGTGCACCGCTTTTCGTCCATATGTGGAAGCAGTCAAACAAAATCGTGATGACAACTTGAAAGCTGAACTACGACGTATGGAACAAGAGAAATTGGAGAAAGAGAAACGTGAACGTGAACAACAGCAACAGCTGGAAGAGGGATATAAAGAGGAAATGCAGCGGCGTCAGTTACAGGATGCGCTAAATAAACAAACATTTCAGCAATTCAAGGTATCCAAAAAAACGAATCTTCTTTAAAGCACTGTAGCTCGGAAGAGGTTTTCAGCTCCAGCTCTGTTACATATGATTCTTCCTAATTGAAGTCGCCCGTTCAGATTTCAGCTCAACCTATCGTCCTCCCTTATAAAATAGCCATTAATTTTTATTTATTTCACAGAGTTACGCCGAGAAACAGTTTCCAGGCAATCCAGAGCAGCAGGGTGTATTAGTACGACAATTGCAAGAGGAGCATTATCATCAGTATATGCAGCAATTGCATATGCATAATAAGCAAACTATGATACAAAATAACAATAGCATTAAATCCAATAGCGCTCCTGATACGGCGACACAGTTATCTTCGAAGGATGGTACTGATAATGAAAATGAATTACACGATGCTTTGGAACATTATATTGATGGTGTTGGCGAGCATCAACAGGATGACGTTAATGCAGAGGACTTATTGGCCGTTGAACCCGCAAAAATGTGGACACGCCCAGATATAAAAGCATTTAAAGCTGAAGTAGCTGCTGGTGAAGGAGATGGTGTTATCACTATAAGCCAAGGCGAATCACTAACGGTACAGTCGTTCACTTTTTCTAAAACCGGCGGCTGAGTTGGTACATTATATCGTAGTAGTTTTTGTACTAAAAGGTTTTAGAGGTCGGTTTAAGTTCGACAGTGGGAGTGACTCCGAAAAAATTTCGTTTAGCTCGCAATCCCGGCGTTAAAAACCGCCTGTCTCAGGCGCTTATTAATGAAAATATGAAGTAAAGATACGGTTATTTTCAACTCAGTCGTCAATCAAAGAATCTCAAAGTAATAATTTTAACCCAAATTAAATTTTTTAGGTACGAGTACCAACAAATGCACTTGGTAAATGTATATACTGGGAGTTTGCGACTGATGGCTATGATGTTGGTTTTGGTGTTTTCTTTGAATGGAGTAAACCGGTTACAAATGAAGTTACTGTACAAGTTTCCGAAGCTGAAGATGATGATGATGATGAATTGAATGATGAAGATTCACTATCGAATAATGAAGACCTAGAAAGTGGCTCGTTATACCACGAACGTGACGCTTTGGCACAAAATTCAATTATGAAGCCACCTATATCGATTATAGTGCCCGTTTATCGACGTGATTGCTATAATGAAGTTTATGTTGGGTCTCATAATTATCCGGGTGAAGGTGTTTATCTACTAAGATTTGACAATAGCTACAGTTTATGGCGTTCCAAAACCGTCTATTATCGCATATTTTATGAACATTAGATCTTTGTTATGTTTAATTGGCATTTTCATTAAGTAAAAGAAAACAAACATGTGGCAAATTACAAATATATATATATACATTCATATATGTGTCTAATAAAAGGGTATATCTTATTTAATTTGAAGTATAAAAAATGTTATTTATGGTTGCTATAAAACAGAAAAGCCATCACTTTCATTCCCGTTTTTATTTATACTGGCATCACCCCAACCAGTGTCTGGGCGATAAAAAGTACTCCGTGGTAGGGTTTTTCTTAAACTATTTGACAGTTTACGTCTTTCTGACATAATATAATAGCTTAAACAGAATCAATCCGCCAATACGTTAAATGCGTGACGTACGTCAATTTTAGAGCAAATTCTACTTTGACATATCCGTCGTATCTGGCGTTACGCATACAAACACCCGCAGTCTACTTTGCTGTCAGTTTTTTCGACGTACTGACGGATTGATTCTGCTGAACGCTTTACGCATTTTTTGCATCAAATTAACGTTTAATAACCCGTTTGCAGAAATTCCATTGAAATATTATGATGGTCAATTCTCATGCATGTACGTGTACTCATTTGTAGTCAAACTTTGCCCTAGTCTCATGAGCTAGGTAAAATTCTGACGTTCCCATTCACCGCGACGGATGGCAGAATTTTCTACTGCACTGGCCATTTTCTTTTTATATTTTCAGATGAAAACCAGCCACACTTATCATGGTGAAAAAAAAGCCATGGTGAAATCACCGCAAATGTAGAGAAGTCCGAATACTGTTGAAATGTGCTTTTTGTTTACTTTATCAGCTGTTCATGCTTCATTGTGAATATTCGCGCTAGGGTGGTGGGAGGAATTGCATATTACTTTCGATTCTATTCTAATTAAAATGTTTACATCAACAATACGAACAAGTAGATTCATTACGTGCTCAAAACCTAGCATTTTCGCAGTGCGCCACTTAAATGTACTCGGAATTGAAACTTCTTGCGATGACACCGGCATAGCGCTACTCAACGGAAACGGCAAAGTGCTTGGCAATGTTTTGAATTCACAACAGAAAACCCATACAAGGTTAATATTTCATATAAATAGTTTCCGATATGTAACTAAAATCCTTTTTTCCGCAATGAAGGTATGGCGGTATTATACCACCACGCGCAGAATATTTACATCGAACGAAAATTGTTGAAGTATTTGAAGGTTGCATGGAAGAGGCGCAAATGACGCCCGATCAAGTGGATGCTATCGCTGTGACAACAAGACCAGGTTAGTTACGAAATCTTTTCCTAATATGCCAATAATATAATTTTCTTTACACAGGACTTCCACTCAGTTTGATTGTGGGCTTGCGCTTTGCCAAACACCTCGCACGCAAATACAAAAAACCTTTGGTGCCCGTACATCATATGGAAGCACATGCTTTGCAGGCACGCATGGAGCAACACATTGCATATCCATTTTTATGTTTACTTATAAGCGGCGGGCACTGTCAATTGGTTTTTGTGCGAAGCGCCACAGAATTTGCTTTACTTGGTCAATCTTTGGATGATGCCCCCGGTGAGGCGTTTGATAAAATAGCACGTCGTTTGCGATTGCCGCTTATACCAAAATATCGTTATTGGAATGGTGGTCAAACGATTGAAGATGCAGCTAAGAGTGGGCAAAATCCAGCAGCTTTCGAATTTCCATTGCCATTAGCGTATTATCGTGATTGTAACTTTAGCTTTGCGGGTATTAAAAATAATGCATTTCGTAATATACGCGCTGCTGAGCGACGAGAAGGTTGGTACTTTTTTTTATAAAAAAAAAAAAATAATAAACTTACCTCTCTTCAAAGGCACACCGCCAGATGGCATCATAAGCAACTACCACGACTTCTGCGCTGGCCTACTAGCTGCTGTCAGTCGCCATTTAATGAATCGTACACAACGCGCACTTGAATACTGTCTGCCGTGGTTTGGTGATGCGCCACGTTCATTAGTTATATCAGGTGGCGTAGCAAACAATGACTACATATTTGAAGATCTCACAAATTTGGCAGCGCATTACGATTGTCAGGCATATCGACCTTCTAAGAAATATTGCTCGGATAATGGTGTTATGATTGCCTGGAATGCTATTGAACAAATCAAACAAAATGCTGACTGTTTACGTTGGGACTATGATGAGTTGGATGTGTGCGGAAAAGTGGGGTTGGGCGTAAACATGTTGGATGCAGTAGCGCAAGCCAATCTTAAATGCAAATGGGTGCAAGCGTCCAAGTGGCGACAAAGAGGTTGTGATGAGGCGCGAGTGGCGCAATTATAGTTTTCGCATCAAAATATAATTCAAACATAAAGACGCTATACTGATAAGTGGGCAATTTCTGTAGCCTTATAATCAAACATAGAACAAAGGTTGTATCGGTGCCAAATCGGCGATACTAAGCATCGTTACCCCAACAACGTGGGGTTAGATTTGCGAAGTCGTAACTGACTATTTGACTTATGAAAACGTACCTTTTATAGATCTTCACATTGCTATTAATGGTAGCTGCAGATGCGGCGCAATCGACATATAGTATTTAGAAATTCAGTGAAAATTTTCGACACCTTTTTGCGTTTTCTCGTCTTCCTTCTAACCGAACTGTTTTGCTCTAATTTTCTCAAGAGGTCTTTTTCGGATAATGTTACTAGAATCTAAACATAAATATTTTGCGTGAATATATTGTCATACAAGCCGCACCATTGCACCTTTAAAAAGAAGAATACGACACATTTTAGTTTGTAATTTTTATTGTTGTTACAATTTAATATTTTTTATTCAATATCTGAAATCATTAATTATAATAATGTCTATAACTAAAGTAATGTAAAAATTGATAATGTATATATATAAAAATATTAAAAAATGCATTATTAGTTCATTTTTTAATGCCGAACTACAATCATTTTTTCATGTTCTATTATTATTTTTATTGTAAGTATTTTTGCTTGTGATTACTTTTATTTGTTTTTATTTTTAACACTTATATTTTTTTTTTATATTGCTGTTGTTTTTTGCATTTTCGTGGGCATGTATTATTGAATTTGATTTGAAATGTTGCCATAGGTTTGCTTTTAATTTAGTGTTGCTTTCTAACCTCAAGGTCGGCTCTGTAGTTCGATGCAATCGATAATTTATATGCATCATAATACAGAGTAGCATTAAGCAAATATTTAGTATTTGATATTTCTTTAAAATTTTCATTTTCCATATATAATATATATCTGTTTTTTTTATCTTATGTGAAAAAATTTTCAAAATCTATGAGGGAATTATTCAATGCAATACTTCGGTAATGTATTATTGTTGCTTTTGTTTTTGACAACAAAAAAAAAAATTTAGATATTGCTATACCTTTGTGTGTAATTTCCATAGCCATATGTTACCGACGTTAACGCAGACCGTTTTATTACTAAAAGTTCATTTAATTTTTAATTTATGTTGTGGCCGTTTTATGCCATTCAAGCGATTTGACCAATGCACAAATTTTCCTTTTAAAACACTACAAATATTAGAAAGTGTTTGATTTTCAATGCGACAAGCGTTTACAAAATATAGTTTCAGTTTTTGTTTTTCTCATATTGAATGGGCAAATATAGAATAATCGAATGAAAACATATTTAGTTGCAAGTTAATTTTTGTTGTTGTTATTGTGGCGTATGTTGCATGATTTTTTTAATGCCATTTCTAAATAAAATACATAAGAATTATAAGAATTTGCACTTCCTTTTCTTGGATGGCTCTGGGGGTTCCAATGCTGCTAAAATGGCCTCATCAAAAACATTCTTCAAGCCTTTCTGTAATTACAGCAACAAAGCAGAGATAAGTTTCTGTGCAACTGTTTTTTTCAAAATAAACGTACCTGTGTTAAAGCAGAGCATTCCACATATTTGACCGCTTTCAATTCCTTAGCCAATTTCTCACCCTGTTCCATGGTAATAGGTTTTTGTTTATTTTTGGCCAATTTCTCTAAAGTGCTACTCTCATCACGTAAATCAATTTGTGTGCCCACCAAGAGAAAAGGTGTCTTCTGACAATGATGCGTAATTTCCGGTACCCACTAAAGGCATAAAATTGTAGTATGTTAATTTAATTGTAATTAAAAAATTTTCATTATTTCGCTCATGACAAACTCACCTTTTCCTTAACATTTTCAAATGAACTGGGACTGACCACTGAGAAACAGACAAGAAAAACATCTGTTTGTGGATAGGACAGCGGACGTAAACGATCGTAATCCTCTTGACCGGCCGTATCGAAAAGGCCTAGAGTGTAGGGCTCACCACCGATCATCACCGTTACAGCATAATTATCAAATACAGTGGGCACATATTCCGATGGAAATTTATTTGTCGTATAGGAGATGAGTAGACATGTCTTACCCACGGCACCATCGCCGACGACAACACACTTAATCGTTTGCATAGTTCTCTTCTTCGGCGCCGCTCTTGACTAATCTGAAAAAAAATAAAAATATTTAGTTTCACGTGTTTGTAAAAAGAAAACAATATCTGAAGGTTTGGGGGAGTATTAACGTTGCGGATAGTCTCCTTAGGCAAATAAGGATCCTGTACACCGTCTAGTTCAAAAACGATTGCCGCGGATGAAGTTTGTCTTACACCTATTGTGTCGATATCTTTTGGACAAAGTCTGGATCCCTGTCGCATTACAGGTACCTATGCCTGCTGTGAGAAGCGGCAAAGACCTGCCATTTTCAGTATATCCTTTGTTGGTGTGTCACTTCCCATTCCATGAATCGATGCTCAGATCAAGCAGGGTAAAGTACTGGCACTACAACAATAACGTCCGCAAGTAGTGTGAAGCTATCAATGTCTTGCGGACCGTATTAACCACAAAAGATAGTGTGATTATGTATCACACGCTACCAATTGCTGTTTCCTTCATTCTATGTTTCGTGGTCGTCTAGCTTTTAAAGTGGATAAATACACTAATTTATGCGAAATAAACCTAAAGTGTATTTGTTAGGCTTTTATTTACTTTTATAACATACCTACAATCTTCCCCCCATGTCGTGCCTACACCCAACTTGTAATAATTTTATGCAAAGAATCTACTCGTATCAACGACTTGCTGGCTTGTGACACAGGTATTAGTAGTTAAG
The DNA here is from genome assembly GCA_964058755.1 of Campiglossa producta. Taxonomy (NCBI): domain Eukaryota; kingdom Metazoa; phylum Arthropoda; class Insecta; order Diptera; family Tephritidae; genus Campiglossa; species Campiglossa producta. The sequence continues at coordinate 9,818,597 of CAXKVI010000005.1, read as the reverse complement.
TGTAGAGACCGACCATTCATCTATCTATGATCTAAGCATTTATTCCAGTTTATTGTTTGCGGCGTATTGTGTGCTATAGTCTTTATGCTTTCGTATTTGGCTGCAGTTCCATAAGGAAAATTTCGAAATATAAACTCACGTATCGTGCCGTCGGTCAATCAGCCGACAATTTACATGTATGAATGGGCATATAGTTGTGCGCTTGCCTTTATTTGACAAACGATGGCGCATGACAGCGCTGCTGCGACGAATATTATGAACATTTCTGTGTGTTGTAAGGCGATGACTCAAAAAGCATTGATAAGCGCAAAATTGCTGTAGCATTCAGATATTGCAATGACTCGAACGACATACGTACATACATTTTGTATGAATTAATTCATGTCGGCCTCCCACTCCGCAACTTCCTACGCTACAATCGATAGAAATAAGAACTTCGCTCTTGAAACAATGCACGACGTCGACAGCGAAGTTAGCAGCGCTGCTACAGCGATGAAATTTGTTTTTCGTTTGTTTTTGATTCTTTTTTTAGCTCAAAATATAACTCGATTTTTGGAATGTAGTAAGTCAATTTCAGTGGAATCCAAAAGGAAAAATATGTATGTAACTAAAGGCAATACGGGGAGCATAAATTAAGTGCAAAAGAGTCTGAAGTACAAAATGTATATACATATGAATATGTATGCAGCCATTTAACCTGCACCTTTTTCGTGTATGCTGCTTATATGGTATACAATTGGAGTTAATTTAGGAAATGCGGCTTACGTGCGTGTGTCTGTTATCAATTTATTTTGATTTTTTTTGCTTTTTATCGCATTCTTTTGAGTTTGCGCTGCTTCAGTTACGACCGCCGTTGGCTGTTCTTGTACCGCCAGCGACGCTGTTGCCACAACCGCCTACCATACACCATCGTTCGTTGACTGCTCGTACGCAGTCTTCGTCATCGTCGTTCTGCACCCTGTGTCAAACACCATCACTTTTCACTACCAAGAATTTTCTCTTTTCGTTTCGCAACTTTCTTGCAAATTATATACAAAAAGTATATAATTTTATTATTTAATTAATGAATATGATTTAGGGTTGAAGAAATTTACACATTTCTGAAATTTACTTACATATTTCTTTAGAAAATCAAAAATCTTTAACTGGGCTGGGCAATATGAAATAATTTCGTCCACTTCTTATTCACGTCTACTTCACACACACAGCCTGCTCTTCTTCTTGCATCGGTCAGGGTTGCTTGTGACAAGGGTTTCTGTGCGACCCACTTTTAATTTCGGAAAGACGAAATGAAGTTATGTACATCACGGTAGTGGCTGAGTTTTAATAAAATAAAAACTGAAACTAAAGGGCTGTTTACATTGTTCAATTTTGGAATCAACTTTCGTCGCTTGTGCCGTTGATTCCAACTTGAGTTGACTGCCTGTTTACATTAATAAATTTCTTTGGGAACTATTTTCGTGATTACGTCATTAAAAAAAATTGTAAAAGATATTTTTTTTTCACACAAAATAAATAGTTATCTCCCTACTTTTTCCGATTTTTTTCACTCCCAGAATACATATTATGTGGGATATCCAACATACATAGGAGCATACATATATAACATGAAAAAAAAGCTTGGATATCCACGACACAGTTTAGTTGGAGAATGGTTTTAGGCTCATTTACACGGATCGATTTTTATCGAACCACTTGTGTTCAACCCTTAAATGCAAGTTGAAGATCGATCAAATTACTGTTTACAAGATTAGAAAAATCGACCATTGCAAATCATCCTTAAAGTCCCGTTTACATTGCTCGATTTTTCGTTCAATTTCATGTTGATTCCGAAAATTGACTCCTGTCAACGGGTCTTGCAAAATTGCATGCAAGAAAGTTGGTAGCCAGCCGTATTTTGTTCAACTCATCATTCAACCTTTGTACAAGCTTGCGTTTTCTTACGAATGTCAGATTTTGAGGTATAATTTGGGAAATAAAATTATAATATATTTCATCAATAAAATTGTAGCAATTTTAAATGGCATGAATTCGCCTAGACATTTTTTTCTTGATCATTACCAACACTCAAAGCAAAACCTGTGCGTTCCATCCCATCCAACTAGAAGAGTCCACAAGGCGCTCCGTTCGGACTCCTTGCGCGGTTCGCTTATAAGCTATACCTACCTATTTAGTACTTTTAAAGTACGTTTATCAGATAGTGAAAACACTCCCTGGAAGGACTCTGCTGACTCCTCTTTTCAAATCCGTAGACGCTTCAATTAGGATTCATTCAAGAGAGTTTTAACGGAGTCCCTTTTCGATTGTTTTTGTTGTTGTAGCGAAATGTGGCCCTACCTAGAAGTAAAGCTTATTGCCTCTTAATTGCCACCGTTTAACAAGAAAACAAACAGTTTCAATATCGTTAGGCCAGAGTGAGAATGGCGTTGTTGTTGTTGTAGCGAGGTGTAGCCCTGCCTAATTGTCAGACAGGGTCACCCCGAATGTATTGCTCTTAGCCGGATCGATATAAGAAAACGGCCCGGTTCGTTTTGGCACGATGGGTACAGCACAAGTACTGGTACCGTTCTCGTAGAACAGGTAATACAAGAAACTAGCCATGTAGGTCGTTTAGCGTTACCCAGGGTGCACCAACGGGGAGGCGACCTACTCTTACTCTTTTGAGAATGGTGTTAAAAGAGTGTGCTTCGAGGGACAAGTGAATGAGTGGTTGGTGTTGTGAGGAGAAGAACTTATATAGCGCAAAACATTTTAGCCCTTGGAATTCAGTCTGGATAAGTTTCGCATATTACATTACCCAGATCCGAGTTGGACAAGAGTGCCTCCGGTCTCTCTCGAGCGATCGTGTCCCTCTGCAGTAACCGGTGGTGCTTGTTGTAGCAGGACGATATTCGCCTGACGGGAGCTGGCAAATGTGTTCCCTGTCTCTGTGTGGATACTGTTGAGGACCTGTCTATGAACCCGTGAATCCAAAGGGGTGCTTTTATAATGCCGTTGTTGTAAAAAAAACCTATAAATAAAATAGAATTTTTTCTATTTTCATTTAATTTTTTTTCAATGACAAAAACAACCGTCAAATAGTTTAAAAAAAAATTGATTAATGTTAACGGGTAGTCAACTCAATTTGGAATCAACGGCACATGCGACGAAAATTGATTCCAAAATTGAACAATGTAAACAGGCCTTAAAGCTCATTTACACGAGTCGATTTTTATCGAACCACTTGTGTTGAAGCCTTAAATACAAGGTGAAGATTGATCGAATTGCTGTCTGTCGATTGAAAAATAAGGTTAGAAAAATCGACTCTTGTAAAACATACTTTAGCCGGAAATCAATGCGCTAGGCTTCGGTACTTCCTTGCGGTACATCCCGACTGTCGTAGGGATGATTTACACGGGTCGATTTTTGTCGTTTCACTGCATTCTACCTTCAAATACAAGGTGTGAATCGATCGAATTGCTATTTACACGGTTGAACGACATACGTCATGTTTCCCCTTTTTCCGGAAGGATAAGATTGTTAGTTAATAATTAAATTAATTTTCCTTAATAAATAAAACAAAGCAAAGTAGGATAAAAAACTAATTACGACCAAATCAAGAAATTACAGGAAAATTTAAAACCGGGTTTGAAACAATGGGTTGTTAAAAGAATGTGTTCCGTTTACAGAAAAAAGTACTGCTCAATACAACCCTACAATCGTCGTATGAACACAGCCATGATATAACCATGAACCACCGTGAACACAGCCAATCAGATACTCCCCATTCCACAAATAGGATAAAAAAGAAAACGTAAATACGAAGAATTACTGCAGATTGTAAAAAAATTATTGTACAAAAATGTCTGGCTTAATCGATAAAAGGTGATTGAATTACAGTGAATCTAAATACATAAATTTTTACACTCCACTTTTCAATATTTTTTATAGAAAAAGAAGTCGCGAAGATGATATTTGCGATTCAACACCACTATCAAAACGAATAAATCAGCTGCATTTGACAAATATGGACGAGCCCCAGCAGTCAATGCAACAAATGCATTTTAATAATCCCATCAAACATGTTACAACAGATCACTTTCTATATAATGGTAATCACATTAACAACAATGATAATAATCAAAATATGAATGCTGTGCATCACCAACAACAACAACAGCAGCAGGAGCTGCAATCCACTAGTCAATATGCGCCCGAATTGAATGAAGCTGAAAATCCTTTCTATTATATTAAGAATAAGTTATTGTATGAATTGCACTATGAACGGCTAAAAAGGTGTGTGGTATAAAAGACATTTAAGGGCCTGTTGAGATTAGCTTGAATGTCATAGAAAACAAAGAAATGGATTAGGTACATACTAGCTTCTTTAAGGTTTATCAATAAATTTATATTTGCTAATTTATTACATCTAGTAATGTACATAGGTATCTTATAACAAATATTTCATTACCACTTAGATAATAAGTACGTATGTAAATCTTTTTTTGTCTATTAATGTTTATTGTAATACTATGTTCAGTGTGGTTCAGAGAGACAATTTTTTAAGCAGTTTAGTTTTTAGTTAAAATTAAATATTGATTTATGTGCTTATTTAGTCGAATTCCTATAAGAAATCGCGCACAATTAGTGCTTTAATTGAGAAAATTGCTGTATTGCCCAATTAATTGTCTATCTGTTCATAGTATAACAAATATTTTTCATTGTCCCATTTACATATATAGATATTAACATACTAAAAACTAGCATTTGAGAAATGAGTGCAGCAACAAATGTACGATACGAAATTGTTGAAGAGAAAAAAGGCAGATTTGCCTTATTTGAAAGTTTTGTAAACAAATACATCTACTGAAAAATGAATAAATCTTATAATTTATGCTAATAATGAAACCCGCATCACTCATTACTCAATGATTTTATTTATTGAGGTTAATAGCAGGTTTGTCGGAGACAGTTTTCTTCCTACCAAAAATTGGAAGACAAAATGTATTTTTAATTTCGAAAAAAAAGTGGGTAATTTTGTTCAGCGAGGCGTCTGTTCTACCCATATTGAAGATGCTAACCCCAGCGGGTTAGGGGTTTAGTATATGCCCGAGGTAGGCATACCGGTCGTAATAGGCGACCAATATGCACATAGGTAATGACGTGCTAACTCGATGGCTGATCTACGGATATGATGCCTCTCATCACCCATCTACTCATTCCTTACGGATGGAGGGATGACATGACCTAGAAGATTCCACCGGTCATACCACATCGCTACCACGATGGTCGAGCAGTACCGCAAATAGAGTACCGTAGCGTACCGGGCTCGTATCCGGCCAAGGACTGTCAATTTCGGCTTCACTCCCCAAAACCTTCGGGGAGAGTTTTTGCTGCTAGACCAACAACAACAACATGCTAATTACTGTTGGAAGTTTTCGAATTAAATCGAATTAGCTGTCTGGTTCGCAAGAAGGGTATATTGTGTCTTCCCCACGACAACACTGACAGTGGTGAACATTTAAACACCATTTTTTTTCACCCCATGCAAATAAACAAAAAACAGCTGTTAATACAAATTCGACGGCACTAGAGTTGACTATTCTAAGATGTTTCGAAATATTGTAGTGGGAATATCTGGAGGTGTTGATAGTGCGATTTCAGCGCTTTTACTCAAACAAAAAGGTAAATAAACACATTATCCTAAACATCCACTTAATAACAGATTTTTAATCATTAACGCATTTAAAGGTTATAATGTTATCGGCGCATTCATGAAAAACTGGGATGAATTTGATGAAACAGGTGTTTGTAGCGGTGAACAGGACTATCGCGATGCCGAGTATACATGCGAAAAGCTGGGTATGGAATTGCGCGTAGTAAACTATGTGAAAGATTATTGGAATTCAGTGTTTAGGTAAGTGAAAGGTTGAGCAACAATGTGTGCATTATATTTCCCTCATATCTCTAACAGTGTATTTCTTGAGGATTACCAAAATGGACTTACACCTAATCCGGATATACTATGCAATAAATATATTAAATTTGATTTATTCTATAAATATGCTTTTGAGCAGCTAAACTGTGATGCCATCGCTACCGGACATTATGCCAAGACGAGCTTTGGCAGCTATTTAGAAAATTACAATCCTACTGGGGGTATGTTGTTGTATGTAATGTAAAGTATTCTTTTATAAATTTTTAACTAATGAAGTATAAAATTAACAGATGTGCAACTACTCATACCACACGATAAGTTCAAAGATCAAACATTTTTCTTATCCGGCATACAGCGTCATACGCTCACGCGCACCATGTTTCCTTTGGCTGATAGTTTGAAAAGCGATGTTAAAAATTTGGCACGCCAGTATGGGTTAGAACGTCTGGCACATAAGAAAGAAAGTACGGGTATATGTTTTGTTGGAAAACGCCCCTTTAAACAATTTATAAAGGAAGTACGTACTATGTAATCTGTAGACGCATGTATTCCACATTCTAATATATACTCTTTTCAGTATATACATGCGCGTCCTGGTAATTTTGTAGATATCGATACTGCACAAATTGTTGGCGCACACAATGGCATACATGAGTGGACGTTTGGACAACGTTGCCGTTTGGCCTCGTATCTACAGCCTTATTTTGTGGCGCAAAAGGATGTCATTAACAATATAATTTATGTAGCTGCGGGCACAGACAATCCAGCACTATACAGTGATCTTGTTTATGCAAGTACACCGAATTGGTTGTGTAGGAATCCGCTAGCTGTTGCAACAGCAGAGTTGCGCTGCCGTTTTCGCTTTCAACACACAAAACCTTTGGTGGATTGTATAGTACGTAGGAGTACCAATAACCCAGTAGGCATTACAATAACTCTTGATAAACCATTGAGAGCTCTCACGCCCGGTCAATATGCAGTTTTCTATAGCGACACGGCGTGCTTGGGTTCGGCGCGTATTATCAGTGCGTGTCGCATGGTGGAGGACAATGTGGAAGTGCTCGCACAAACTAGATGACATACACTTTTGAAGTTAAGGTGGTGATGCAGTGTTGATTGAGAATGAAATTTGATGTTTTTTTGGACTATGTAGATCGACACTTCAGAAATGCTTTTGGTTACTTGGATGTACATAACACTATTAAAAAAATAATTTCAATAAAATACGTTTTTAAATTGTCTGTGCTAAAAATCTTGCTCTTTAATATCATTTTTCTATGCAACTTAGCAAAACTTCTCTTATAATAATATTAATCGATGTGTATTTCCTAAAAGCTGACATATTCTGAATAAAGTTCTGTCCGGTTCAATTTGTATTTTCTTCTTATTCGTCCTTAAAAAATCTACGCCAGCTTTTACAAAGTCATTGCTAAACAAATTTTTGTCTGTTTTGAGTGTTACAATAAATCTATAATTAACAATCTTATCTCGTAGAGTATAAATAATGCTTAAATTTCTTATAAATAAAACCTGTCTATAATTTTTAATTAACATACATAAATATCTATTTAAGCCAAAAGCACAGTGAGTGCATCTAAAAATTTCGCCATATCATTTTGACGAATTTGTATTAACGAAGTTTCGAAAAAATCTTGCAAAATTACTGCATTACATTTACTAGCTGCCTGTTCGAATGCTTTGCCAAAGAAATTTTTAGGTGAATCCTCACGCACAGGCGGTATGCCCACCAATAAACACAACCCACGTTCTACATCAACGGGACAGCTTGCGATGAGTGGTAACTCTGGCGCTTGACGACTGCGTGAAACTGCAACATGACCATTTAACACGAACTTTGCCAGCAAAGTCAAACCATACGGATAAGAGAAATACGAATTTTCTTCATTTAAAATATAATAAAAAAATGTGCCCGTCGAGAGTACTTGATGTGACTCCAAACTGCTTTGTACTTGTTTAAAAATGGATGAAAGTAATAGTTTAGCATTTTCTATACCCTCCACCATAATATTACGATGATTACGCGATAAGCTATCTAATGCTTCCAAAAAACAATCCTCTGGCGTTTTCTCCTTTTTTACTGACTCTAAAATGGCCAACATACCAAAAACATAATCGGCAGCTGAATAACGATTGCGATAGCCATAACTTAAGGTAAATGAACCATATACAATATCCGGAATGTCATATTTCTCAGCCAATTTCTCTAGGGTTTTATAAAATTCTTGACGCAACACCAAATCCATTGAGCTAAACATTTGACGCGCTTGCGCTAGTGGTAAACCCATTTCGACAAGTAACTCGTGTAAACGCTTTTCACCACGCAGTGTCCATAAACGCAATTTGCAAGCGCAATACATTGAGTAGCTGGAAATGCAATAAGAATTTAAGAAAATTCATTATAGTATAATTTGTATACGTACCGCATCGATTCCACAACAGTCCAATGTCTATACAACACTAAATGCAAATCATTTTCAAAATTTATTTTCGATGCGCTCATATTACTTTGATCATTCGTTTTATTTGTTAGACGTGATACATGTGATTGCACATTTTCAATTTCCAATGTATAAATGCTACTCTCGATTTTGCCCAGTATCAATTGCTCGGTTAGACCCACAATCGCCCACCACAACAAATCCATATTATCCTTTGACAATTTCCAAGCCAGCTCGAATATGGTGAGCGCTGTAGAGCGTCCATAAAAACTATATTGTGTATATTCAAACATAATGCGATCACGTTCATTCTCCCAAGCGCGTCGCTGGCGTTGCTTTATAATGCGTTGCTCATGTTTTTCGAGGCGACTCAACTTTTGTGCCGGGGGGCGTTCGCTATTTTCAGCACCCTCTTCATCATCGGAACCACCAGCACCACTATCGTTAGCGCGATCTTCAGCATCTTCATCCGCCTCACTATCATCCTCATCATCAGACTCGCAAAAAATTGCTGCGAACTCAGGTATATTTTCTTCTTGCGCTGGATCGCCCAATATACACACCTGCAATGGCAAGATTGGCGTATTACATTTATGTTGTTTGTGTATGCATAATATTGTACACTCACCTGTCGATCGCTGTAAATGTTGCACACATCTAATGGCCTATGCGAATCACAAATAAAGAATATGACATCCTCTTCAGGTTGCAACAATTCCACAATATCCACACAACCGCCACAATTAACAAGTATCACAAATTTTACATCGCCCTGATGTTCATTGTAGGCGCGTTGCAAACCTGCAAGCCCCATTATTGGCACCACGGAATATAGCATGTGGTCATATTTGAATAGCGATTGTAAAATTTTACTCCCACATATTGCGTCAATATCATAATTAACAATTATAAGCAGACGTTTGCCCACTAGTCGATTGTAGAAATCTTGTCGCAAGTCTTGTATAAACATTGCAAATGTTTTTTGCTAGTTTTTTTTTTTTTTCTTTTGTTTAATAATTGCTGCGCGCAATGCCAGCTGTTCGCGTTCGATTCTTTGTATGCTACATAATTTGAACTGTTTAGCTATTTTACCTTAGTTTTTGTTGCATATTCTTAACGTATCTGTTAGTTTATATATTTATTTATTAAGTTACAATATTCTTTATATTTTTGGTGCATTAAACATTAATTTAAATGTATATCTCTCTGGCGATCGTCGTTTTCACTTTTACGTGTTGTTTAAAAAAGCGGGAAACTCGTGGTGGAATTCGTTCGCAGGGTGTGTTTAATAAGCGAAAGGTGTGATAACTCGATCGTGGTGGACGTATTTTACCAATTGGTACACTCAGCCATTTCACCATGAAACAAAAGGAAAAATACTGTGGGTTTATTGGTCTTCGTCGTCAGACTTGACAAGTCCTCTAAACACACGCTTTTTCTCCGCTAGATGACGCTAAATTTACAATGCTATTCTCCTTGATATGGCTGTGGGCATAGTACAACTGTAGACCTGTACTATGGCTGTGGGTTTCCGTAAATCGCAAACGAGTATAAAATCATCGTTTTCGCTATCCGTAGCACAAAATTTTGATTTTTTTAATGGAATCTGATATCGAATTCGAAAATACGGGACAACGAGTATCGAATTACGGAGAGCCACCCCTGTTCTAAAAAATGAAGTTAGGATATTAAAAAACGCATTCATGGTCCGTTTTTGTAAGTTTCACAGACAAAGGGGAATATCGAAAAATGTAACTCAGGCAGCGGAGCTTTTCATGTCTGCGCAAAGCCATAGTTAAATTCCACAATTCAAACGTTCGACGAAGTCAAAAACGCCATAACCTTACAAAGATTTTAATTTTCTTAATTTTAAAATGACAATGCCGGGGACCCAGGATTTTTAGGGAGTGATGCCGATATTGACAGTCCTTGGCCGGATATGAAACCGGTACGCTTCGGTACTCCCCGGATGTCGTGGTAGCGATTTGGGGTGACCAGTGGAACCTTCTAGGTCATGTCATCTCTCCATCCATGAGTAAGGAGAAGATGGGTAATAAGAGGTACCATATCCGTAGATAAACCATCGAGTAGCACGTCATTACCTAAGTATGTGCAAATTAGTCGCCTCTAACCGCTGCGTGTTAGGGATTTAGAATATGCCCAAGGTAGGTATGCCGGTCGTAAGAGGCGACTAAAATCCACGAAATCGTTCCCAAGACAGTCGCGTAGTACCATGGGCATGTCCTAATTTTGGGATCGGACCCGGTAAAACTATTGATTTTTGACAATAACTTTTCACTGAAATAAAAATTTTATTTCTGCTTTTAGATTATAGAAATCGCAGTCAATGCGTGTCTTTTGACGCCCGAAGTCCGGGATTTGAATAAATATAATCCCGAGATTCAGGTACAAAAAAAAAATGGCCCGAGGCCCGGAGTTCGGGATCGTAATTCCACTATCTCAAAATATTTAAAGAATTGGTTCAAGAACGCCCTAGCTTGATTTTTTTTTTCAATAACGTCCTTTTAGAAATTCGGTTCAAAAGCTCCCCATCTCAGAATGAGTTTCAAAAAAGCTCTAACTGAATGAGAATTTAATACATTTTTAACCGAGATGGGGCGTTTTTGAATTAAATACCGATAGAGTGTGGTAGGGTATCTTAAACCAAATTTCGAAAAAAATGTAATATGGAATAGTCTGATCATTCACTCAGACGTCACAAGCAACAAAATTTGGAGTTCTCTCGTCAACGCTTTAAAAATTTGTTTATTAATTTTAAAATGCGTGTCTTAAAATCAGTGGCAAGATTTAGTATTTTTTAAAAAAATTTTAGAACATCTTCTACAACGTTTTGTTTTTACAATTTCAGCTTAAAGCTTAAAAAATCCAAACTTACAACTGTTTATTAGAAAGAGTAGGCACATAATTTGTTTAAAAACTAGAAGTTATACAACATGCAATATTTGTCAAAATGTTAAAACCTACAAACTAAAATATATAAATTGAACAACTCCCATATTAAAGCATTTTTAACATAAATACACGTTCTCAAAGTTATTTTCTTAAGCCTAGCACAACTACAACTCTTCAAAGAATGCCACTCGTGCTTTAGTCGAACCCGATTTCAATTTTTTCAATGTTGAGTATTTTGTTTCGCCCGCTTTCATAAGCGCATCACTAAGTATATCTAAATTACTTTGATTCTCTTCGATTTTTAACAGTTCAATTTGTGAACGCAGTGTTTGTAATTGATTTTCCATTTGTTTGGATTTCTTCAAATATTCTAAACGTATATTTGTGATTTGTTCCAATTTGTCATCGGTAAGCACGAATTCTTTTGTTTCAAAGTCGTCCGTAACATCCGATGAGGTGTCATTTGCATTAGAGGCAAGATCATGATTGGATGTTGTCAATTCAACACCACCAGCAGTTTCTATATCAATTGTAGAATTGCTATTGGTCAACGATGGTGTACTAATGGCTGTATTTGTTGCCGAAACGACGACAACATTATTCCCTGAGACGGCCATTAAACTATCGGTGGACGTTTTACGTCCATGATTTATGAAATTGAGTAAACGTGCTGTTGCCTCACGTTCTGCTAATTGTGCGCATTGTAGCTCTTTCTTTAACTTTTCCGCTTCCGCTTCACGTTTATCTTTTTCCAGCGTTAATTGATGCACATAAAAATCGGCATCGCGTATTTTCTTTTCCAAATCCATTTTTTCATGCTCAATTTTCATTTGACGTTCACGTAAACGATCCATTTCGGTTTTAAAGTGATGTGCTTTGCATTCCGTCAATTGCATTTGCTCCTCATTGACGCGACTCTTTTCGAAGTAGAGCTCTTTGGTCTCCTCGGAGCGACGCTGCATTAAGGAAAATAGAATAATTATTTAAAATATTAATATATGTATCAAGCTCCTTTTATTTACCAATGCATCATTAGCCATGCGCATTTCCTCCTGTAGATGCTCATAGCGGTTTTGTAGCTCATAGCGATCTCTTTCTGCCTTTTCGCGCAACTTTTTCTCACGCAAAAATTTCGCACGCTCCTGTTGACGCCTTTGTTTTTCTTCTTTGGCTTGCGCCTTCATTTGTTGTATTTCCATGGTGTCTGGTTTGCGTCGTCGCATATACAAGTCATGATTGCCCTTACATAAATCTAAAATCTAATACGAGAATTAGTAACAAAAAATTGTTGCGCCAGTCGAATGGCTATTAGTTTTACCGGCTGAGTGCGAGAGCACCCTATTTCAAAATATTTTAATCAATGGATCTGGCAAGACTTTATTATCAATTTCTGAGAGAAAGCGTTTTTGGCAAATATTTTGGAATAGGGTGCTCTTCCACTCAGCCGTCGATAAGTCGTGCTTACCATTTTGTTGATATGCAAATCTTGTGAATAGAAAATAAAATTTGATACTTTCGTATCCACCAAGCGTATTGTAAATTTCTTATCATCGAAGCTTACATGTCTTATCTCATTCCATTGAAATGTTGTACGCGGCGAAAGCTTATTGTTTTCTTCATAAATATTAAGACCGATAGCGGTAACGCCCAGCCATAATTTGGTTTTATTTTTATTCTGTAAAAAAAAATCGAGAGTATGAGATGTAGATACTTAAGGTTTGTTTGGCATAAACTTGATTTCACTTACAGTAATAGGAAAATAGTTAACACCATACATATCTAAATCTTGTGCGATTTTCAAGTATTCCATTTCAACTTCGTCACGCGTCATTGGCTCATGATCCATGTACCTAGCAAGAAAAAATTTGTTTAATACAGAATAAATTACTATTTAATTTATTATCGCTTACCAAGTTTTTATACGTTCCTCCCACATTTCGGGCGTCATTTGATACTGATCTGTCACCTTTTTGGGCAATAAATCCGCACTGGCCAACATGCCATCTTTATACGTCTCATAATCGTAGGGACCATACTGCACATGCACCGCATAGGATGCCAATAATACTGATGCTTCCGGTCGACAATATATATCCATTGAAAGTATACTTTGTTTAACTTGTAGAAAGAATAAATGTTGTGTTATCTCTTGTATTAGCTCTTCACTAACATTTTCCGGAAAATATTTTGCATAAAAATTAAAAACATAAAATCCATTCGTTTGCAGTTGTATACGTTGATCTTTGACTTTTTTGTCCATTTTCAACCAGGCAACATGTCCCCGTGCATCCACATATTGCAAACCAAAATACCATGACTCACGTAAACCTATTGTGCGGCATACCAAATCGAATAGTTCTTGTCCAGTCTCACGATAGCCCAAATTGAATTCTAATTCTGAATCGAAGGTTACCACCTTCACGGGCAATGAGCGATTCTTCTTCGTACGAAATGGACTCATTTTGGCGTTGGTGCAGACATTGGTGTTTGTCGGTCTGCTATTCTTTGGTTTGGTTGGTTGGTGGGGTTTTCTGGCTGTTATTGTCGTAGTAGCTGGTAATCTGTTATTGTGTTGTTACGCTATTTAATTTGTTGCTACATATTTTAGTTTTGTTTTTTGTTGCGATTATAAAAGAACAGCACATATGTAAAGAAATGTGTATGAAATACTTCACCCGATACGCATCACTCACCTTCGGGGAGTGTTTTGTTGTTAACAACAACAACAACAACTGTTTGCATTTGGCACAATTTAAGGCACAATATTATTTATTTATATATTCTCTCGTGCTCCTCCAGCTACCGTCCACTGTGAATTGCATTTATGATTAATTCATACTTTTTATTTATTTTTTATTACAGAAATTCATCTTTTTTCAAATGTGAAGATAAATAAATGAAAATAGAATTGAGCTCGAACTGTCAAAAGTGGTCAAAAGCATGGTGAGCTTGGTCTGTAGACTTGGGTAGTTCATGAACTAATTAGTTCATAAAACTGGATTATGAAAGTGATCGTGGGAACTAGTTCTAAATTTCAAATGAGCTACTCGAGCTATGTAAAATTTTCCTCAAATTTACAAGATTTATTGAGAATGGGAAAATACCGACAAACCAAAACGCGTGCGTCGAAATAACAACGCATAGTTCGATAGATTTCGCCACGAATTAGCAATTCCAACATGAGTAAATAACGAATCTCGCTAAACATAATTGCCCACTTTTTATCCGCTTTTTTTGGTCAGAGCGAACCAGTACTTTCCCAAGATTTTATCCGCTGCTGGTTAGCAGGGTTCGTACTTCCGGACATAACGTGGTATTTGTTTCCTTTAAGTCACGATTTAACAGTGGCAGGTTAATTTAAGTTCCAAAGATACATAACTATGGCTTCGCAATTTTATTTAAGTTATTTAATTGAATTTTTACATTATGCATTGTGGCAGTTAACCGTAGGTTCTCTCAAAAAAAAAAATTGGGAATGTGTGTAACACAAGTTAACCCGGCACTGCAAAATCGGGCCTAAGAGTCAAGTATAAAAACACGTTGAAAAGTGTAGGAGGATGTATTCAAAGACGCGCCTCTGGATTATTGAACCCGATCCCAAAAGACATCTTTTGGTGCGCTGTTGTTGTTGTTGTAGCGAGGTGTAGCCCTGCCTAAATGGCAGACAGGGTCACCCCGAGTGTATTGCTCTTGGCCGGGTCGATATAAGAAAACGGCCCGGGTCGTTTCGGCACGATGGGTACAGCACAAGTACTGGTACCGTTCTCGTAGAACCGGCAATACAAGAAACTAGCCGTGTAGGCTATGTAGGTCATTTAGCGTTACCCAGGGTGCACCAACTGGGAGGCGACCTACTTTTACACCCCTGTTGTAGCGAGCTGTAGCCCTGCCTAAATGTCAGACAGGGTCACCCCGAGTGTATTGCTCTGGGCTGGGTCGATATAAGAAAACGGCCCGGGTCGTTTCGGCACGATGGGTACAGCACAAGTACTGGTACCGTTCTCGTAGAACCGGCAATACAAGAAACTAGCCGTGTAGGCTCTCAAGACGTGGCTTAGCACTCACCGGACATTTCCCTGCTAACCAGCAGCGGGTAAAATCTTGGCCAATTACTCTGTCGCGCTTACCAAAAAAGAGGATACTAAAGTGGGCAGTTTTGTTCTGGGAGATTACATTTGTAGCAAGGCCAATTCATAAACTCGCCTTGATTTCGGTGTCAACTGTCAATAAATTAGCTAAAATTATAGGGTTCAGAAAACGTGTTTTGGCCTCAGGATCACGAATCCGGAAGCGGATTTTTAATTTTTGCTTTAGTGAAAAGTTATGGTCAAAAAACGAGAAATAACCCGGGTCTGATCAAAATTTGGGGGCGGGATCCATGGTATTTGTGTGCAGAACACCTTTTGGTATTTGTTTACTTTAGCACCCAACTGCTAAAAAATTGGCTAAAATTACAAAAACAAAATACATGGGAAATTTACATATAAGTTAGCACTAAATCTGTGCTAACTTAATATTACATTTACACCGCACCAAATTTGGCGCTTTTTTCATACAAATGTCATTTTCAAAATTTGGAATTCTATCACATTTGACCTCATTTGCCGAACAATACAATCCACAGTTCCTCAAAATAGCATCCCTGCGCATGTTCCACATTAAGGATTGCCCAGCAAGAACCTTAATGAGAAATTGACGTGTGATAACTTTTGCACTATGCACATCTGTAAATGACAATTTCAACTTCTTTTTTTTTAAAGAAAATGGGCCAATTCTAACAGTAAAAGACAGAAGCCTTCTTGGCTCTTCCTTTACTATTACTTTACAGGTGTTTAAATATCACGGTGGTGCATTTTCTTTCGGTGGCTTAAGCCAAATTCAAATTTGCCAGTGTAAACAGATTCGAAATGACTCATTCAAATTCGCCAAATTTGATGCGGTGTAAATGTATTATAAGTCAAAACTTAGTTATAGGTTAGGCTCACACTGCAACCGACTTCGGCCGTCTGGCACCAAGTAAGGCAGTCCGCAGACGAGGCGCATCGTCATAGACGCGTACTTGTCATTTCACTGAGCACGAATTTCCCTGCGTCTCAAGATCTGCACACGACGCTGCAGAAAAAAAGCACACAAAGAACTGTCAAAATTGCAATATTAATTAATTAACACGTTTTCACAGTAATGGACGTACATTTTTTCTCCGATCGTGCAAATTTTGAAAATTTTCTATTTTTTCTTTCAAAATAAACAATTAATTTTATTTGAAAAAAGAAAGCAAAGCCACGGCACACAAAAATCGAAAATGAAATATGTAAACAAATGCTTATTCTTCGCCTTTTCTAAGCGTACGACGCCTGGCGACCAGCATTGTCATACGCTGAGCAGCATGTAGCTTTCATGCTTTGCCACTTTCGTGCAGCTGCCGATTCCTGTGCAGCTCTTCATGCAAATATATGTGTTCAGCAACAAAGCGTACAAAAATCGAATGTAGTGTCTAATACGCGTCTATGACGATTCGCTCCGTGTGCGGACACGCTAAGGCTGGTGAAACCGGGCCTGATTTTTGGTATTGCACAGCCAATGTAGCTTTTGGCTCGAAGCATTTCAGTCACTCGATTTTACATGTAATCGATAGATTTATCGATACAAAAAATCAGCGTTAAATACAACATAGGTGGTAGCACCATTTGAGCAAAAAAACGTCTGACAGGACGTATGCGTAACCTTATGCTCATTTTGCAGCATCCTGCTATGCTGCTCCGCAGCAAATTCACGCAGTGGCAAAATATTCGTATTCAGTTCAACGGTAGACAACAGCAAGTTCGCACGCATATTTAACGGTAATATAAAAATCAAATTACTATTCTATATAGTATTAAAGTGAGTAAGAAATAAAAAATAAATAAATAAAAATATTTAAACAAATCTAAATTGTGGCACAGAATTAAAGTGTAAACAAATTGCAAACTATGTTGCGAATTTTTTTCTAAATGTTAACAGTGCTGTAAGAATTTACACACAAAAGAAGCATACAAATATGCATATGTGTGGATGTATGTATGTATGTTCATGTCTTTTACATACAACGAATGAAACCAACTTGGTTTTTGGTAGCAAGCATTGTGAGTAGCAAGTGTGTGTGTGTGTGTGTCACAGTGTGTTATTCTTTTTTTTTCTTACTAAGGTTGTGTTTCTGTAGCATCACTGACACTTTTATTGCACTCTGCCTTATCAAAGTGAAAGCTGCTTAACGATCCGTGTTATTATTCTATTTCATTTACATGTATACTTGTGTACAGGGGGACTAACAAAAGTTCGATTAGCTACCAAAAGGACAATAAAAATAACTGGCGTTTGCATTTTCTTTCTTTTCTTTTGCAATAGTTAGTATCGCGACAGTTATTTTCAAAAATTTGCGTTGCCCTAACCTTACCGAATGAAGCTGAATGAAAAAACCCAAGAAAAATTATAGTTACTTAAAATTATACATAGTTACTTTTATGTTCTCCCCCTTTGGTAACTTTTGTGAAGAGCTGGGTACGCCCTTGACTGTTAACCTTACCTTAACTGTTGTTTAAATTGTTGATTTTAACAGTGTCATTTTTTTCTGTGTAATAAAAAAAAAAAAATTAACATGAAAATCGAAAAGTTCAGTTCAACAAATTTCTTTCAACGCCAAAAGTGTATTTCCGCCAAGTTGCGGGTTTGCAATTTACTAATTGGATTTTTAAGCTATTAAGAGAAAATTAATATCGTACATAATCGCACACATCTTAATTAATTGCACAGAATATACCAAATAGGTATTTATTTAGCTATTAAAAATTTCTACACGCAAATTTTTCAATAACAACTCTCTTCTCGTTCACATAGCTTATGGTAAATTTATTTTGCAAATAGCTAGATCAAAGCGTACACACAAACATATCCTACATATGTAGTACCTATAATGCATTTTAATCCTATTAGGCTTGCTCAGCACTGGTATTTATTTAAATTATTACTGTGTTAATTTAAGCTTGGATTTTATGGCTGCAATTGTGTGAATTGGTTTCTCGCAGCACTCAAATTTATTTTGTGTGTTCACACAGAATAAATTTTGTTAACATGAATCATATTAAACTAATAAGAAAGATCCTATTAAATTTGCAGGAGATAAATGAGGTAGATAGTGTTGTTTTAACAGAATTAATGCTAGTTTAACACGAAGTCATGTTAATTTAATACGAAGTCATGTTAATTTAACACGAAGCCATGTTAATTTAACAGGAAGTCATGTTAATTTAACACGAAGTCATGTTAATTTAACACGAAGTCATGTTAATTTAACACGAAGTCATTTTAATTTAACACGAAGTCATGTTAATTTAGCACGAAGTCATGTTAATTTAACACGAAGTCATGTTAATTTAACACGAAGTCATGTTAATTTAACACGAATTGAAGTTATTCAACGTGAGCTTCATGTTAAAATAACACGATCGATAATGTTGAAAAATAATAACCTGAAAAATGGTTAAAAAAGTGTCTGCGTGTTTAAAGAAAATTATTAACATATGTATGTATATGTATTTGATTTAAAATTATAAAAAGTGAATACCTACTTATCAACATTACCTAACGTAAGTGGAATAATATAAATTTTCTAAACTATTTTTCAAAAAAAATTTGTTTTTTAATTGGTGAAAATTAAAAAAAAAAAATTATGAATAGATATGTAGTTCTACTACGCATTTAAAACAAATCCTATAATATTTAAGCAGAAATTTACATTACTTGCACATTCTAAACACCACAATAACATACATTAGTTAATAATTGACTGCGAGGGTTAAGTTAAAGAGCTAAATTTTTGCAAGGTTTTCTTATCAATTGCCAACTTTTGAGGGGATAACTCCCAAAAAAAAAAAATTTTTTTTTGAATCACCCTAATACACATATATAAATTAAAAATTTTGTATGTAGCGCTGGGTCAAGTTGCTTCCTAAACGGATTGACCGATCACATCCAAATTTGGAATACTAACTTGAAGTTTTCCACACAATTATCTTGAGAAAATTTTTTTTTCCTACACGGCGTATGAGCAACATTACCTATTACTTTCACACTTGTATATGAAAAGAACAGGTAGATTGTACTAACTTTTTTGGTCGATATCTCCGAAAGAGATTGAGATATCGAAAAAAAACTTACACTACTTTGAGGCCCGCATGAATACCTTTCATTTGATACCCATATTGTAAAATCAATTTTTGGGCTATGTCCTGTCCATCTGTCCTGATTATAGATGATAGAGGAAGTTTGACTATAGCTGAATGAATCCATCGAAAAAAGTTAACGAGATCCGAAAACGAAATGTTTATTCAGTTTTCATTATAATATTTTTCTAATAAAAAAATAGAGTTAATTTAAGAATTTTTTTAGGCAGAAATTTCATCCATACATAGCGTGAATAATATTTATTGTTATATTGGAGAAATTTCATCATGGCGACAGGAAAAAAGTTATGAAAATTTAGACCTATTTTGAAGCTACATACTTGAGTTTTGTAGTAGTAAAATTTATTGTGTTCGTGTTTTTATTTGGAAACCGAAACCGGAACGAAACTGTAACCGAAACGGAAATAAATGTTGAAGAACGAAACCGGAACCGAAACACATTACAAAACCGAAACCGAAACGTTATTTTAATCGGTGGCAAACCTTGATAAAAAACTAGTTTGCGTTTTTTGTGAATATTTTATTTTTGTCGAAATGTTGATTTCATTCGTGAAGGTTCGTAATATGTACTTACTAGCTGACCCGACAGACGTTGTCCTGCCACAAATTTATTTCCCTGCATATTTCTCTAATCCGATCCCAATATCTATTTTAACCCATATCCCTATCTTCTTCGTATAGGAGGAACCACGCCCCCCTTTTCGTTATCGCCATTTTTTTTGGAGGTGGTAGGGATCAATCTCATATAACCCCTTACCAAATTTCAGTGGTCTAACATGAATACTTCCAGAGATATCGACTATGAGGTATTTCATTTGTATCGGAGGTGCCACGCCCCCTTTTTCGTTATCTCCAGTTTTTTTTTGGAGGTGGTGGGAATCGATCTAATGAAACCCCTTGCGAAATTTCAGTGGTTTAACGTAAATACTTCCAGATAAATGGACTATGAAGTATTTAATTCGTATGGGAGGTGCCACGCCCCCTTTTTGGTTAACCCCCAGTTTTATGGGTGAGAATGGTGTTGTTATCCTATAGCTCTGTACCAATTTCCCTTTCAGAGATATTCACCTTGAAGAAAAAAGTTTGTATGGGAGGTGCCACGCCCCCTAATATTTTGTTCTGATTTTAATACATCAAGTTTTAATAATTTTTTTTTTGCCTAATTCAACACCCTCACAAATTTTTCTTTATCCATTGATTAGCATGATTACATGATACTCGCTTATGTTCACAAATTGCTTCAATTTAGACAACAACAAAAAAACACTAAATTTCCACACCTTAATATCCCTGTCTTTATTCAACGCTCCGCACCAAAATTACTAAACACAAATTGTTCTACTCACGCAAATTTTTGATTCTAATAGCGCTTAATTTGAAATCAGCCAGCTTAGCATGGCATTGTGCTATTAATTTCAACACACTCACTTGCGTTAAATACCATTTTGAGGTTAGAAACTAATGAATCCTAAACATTTTATATTACTTTTTGAAACGAAAATTAATCTAATAAACGCTCTCTGTAAATACTTATAAAATTTTTCTTTTTCCAATTCCCAGTTTTCCCAACGTTACGCTAACCAGCCTTACCATAATCATAAACGGCCCCAAAATTACTAAACACAAATTGTTCTACCCACGCAAATGTTTGATTCTAATACCGCTTAATTTTAAATCCGTCAGCTTAGCACAGCTTTGTGCTGTTAAATTCAACACAATCAGCTCACTTCCGTTGCTTGTCATGTATAGCTGTCATTGGTTTTGTTATTTTTTAATTTAAAGTTTTTGTTGTGTTATTGTATTATATTTATCTTTTAATTAGCGCTGACCGAAAAGCATCTACCAAAAGCTGCACAATAAGTTGATAATTGTCGTTAGTGTAAAAAAAATTAATTTAAAGAGCGATTAAAAACTTTTTGAGGTTAATGTGGACGATAAGTCTGGCAATGATGGGGAGATTTATTATTACCTTGTTATTTTTGCAAAATGACATTCTGGGTTTCTACTCTAAAAAAGCCATAGTGATGTGTCAATTGCAGCCTGTGGTGGAATTTTTTGTTTTGTTTTGTTTTGTAACAAGAATTTATAGTTTATTTTGTCAGGACTTGTGCCAAAAAAATGCAAAAGGAAATTTTTGACAGATATGAGGTGAATATAAATTAACATTCTCCCCTAAATTTTGTAAGCTGTCTCTATTCACTAATTAGATACAATAGTTAATAATAGAGACAATTCGTGTTTCAATTCCATTTCGTCCATATCAAGCCTCATACGACAAATATAAAATTTTGTGGCTTGAGATGAGACAAACTTACAGAATTCCGGGGTCTCTCGGAGTAGTACTAATAAAATATTCTACACCAGGAAAAATATATCTCACCGCATTGCTATGAAAGCTATTTAAAACGTGTTGAAAATATTTCTCAGAGAAAACTTTGACTTTCGTATTAACCACAAAAAATTCAACATCTTCCTGCTAGTCTTTTAAGCCCTTAAGTAAGCTCATAACTGTAAATTATTTTCATTTTAAGGCTGCGTGTCTATTGATATGACATGTATCCCTGTGCTTATTGTTATTGGTTGTCAAAATTCTGACGTTCATATTCACCACGATAACTGTCAAAATTTACCATCGCTCTGTCAAAATTTGCTTTTTTCAACCAATTTGCACACAGCCTACGACCCGGTATCAAACAGTACTAGGGTGAAAAAAGTACCTTTTTTGTTTAACTCTTCCTTATTCTTACAAACGAGTAATATAACTTAAATACATTAATTATCACTTAACCCAATGGTAAAAATTTAATTCAATTTTCACCTTTTCATATTTATATAAATCTTCAGCGTTGCAGCTCAAAGTTCAAAATAAAAATTTTAAAGCACTTCAGATAATTTCATGCACTTACATAACTTACTCACTTATATACTGGCTGCAACATGTTAAATTGCAATTTTGTGGTTGGCCACTTTCGGCACAGATGTGTACCGTTATGCAGCTATCAAGTAGCTTCTTGATGAGTAGGGAAGCCACAATTTGTAAACTTTGGTAAGATGCAAACATTTTCAAATAGATAGAAGTGTTTAAGAAATATGTAGGTTTCACAAACTAATGAAGTGCACATTATTATGCAAATATGTACATAATTAAGTGTCAATTACAAGCAAGTTAATACAAAGTTATTAAACGACTATCGTGTGAGTAGTAAACCGCAAATTTTGAATGCATTACTAATATTCCAAGAAATTTTGTAATAGTAAACTACGTTAAAGGCCGTGTGCCAATTGGTGAAAAGTAGTAAATTTTGACAGAGCGATGGTAAATTCTGACATTTATCGTGGTGAATATGAACGTCAAATTTTGACAACCTCCTTAAATAATCTTTCAGATTTGTTGGCCTCCATATCCTATTTGCAGGCTCTATTGAAGAGCACAAAAAGTACTCTCACAGGCTATTTTTACCTCATATTCGAATTCAAAAATTACTAAATTGGAGTTAAGCCATTGCAATGAAACATTTTAACCCCGCTTAATAAAGTAGCAAACATCTAAAAAGTGAGATATTTTTACTATGTATAGGTACTTACCTATACAATTTTATTATCTCGCATTTTACGACTATGAGTTGACCAATTTTTCTGAGTGAGAATATATTTTTTGTTTTTTTTTTATTTCGCAATAAAACGAGGTGAAGCGAAGCTAGAAATTTTAGTGTCACCGATATGGACAGTATTTTAACGGATATGGGTACATATACGTACGCGTATGCCCATGTGCTCGAAAATGCGATTTCGTGTGGAGCCTCGTGCGTGTTCGTGCTGAGTCCGAAACTTAAAAAAAACACGAACGGCCTATCTGAACAAAAAATTCAAAACATTTTTAGCTGAGATAGGTTGTTTTTGAATGAAATTCTCCGATAGAGCGTTGCTAAAAAAAAATTCTGAAATATATTAGAGTGGGTTGATTTTTTGTCGGGGATGGAAAAATACGAAAAATCTTTAGTGTGAAGTATCTCTACATATAATAAAATTGTAACAGGTCGATGTCTGTACATGGCAGATATCAACAAAAAATTGATTGGGGGAAGCATTATTAAAAGAGTAGAATTCAAATCAGCCATTTTAAAAATTTTTGTGTGTCTGTCTGTCTGTCTGTCCGTATGTTTGTGGCCGTATCACTCTGAAAGTAATAAATGGAACTGAATGAAACTTTTTTCGTTGGATTGCTCGATGCTCAACTTAAAATTTAAGATATTACTTTTTTCGATATCTCAGTCGGTTTTGGAGTTATCGCCCAATATGTGGACCATGTCTCTCTATATGTTTGTGGTCGTAACACTCTAAAAGTACTGAATGGAATTGAATCGTCGGATTGCTAGACGTTCAACTTAAAGTTTAAGATATTATTTTTTGCAATATCTCAACGGGTTTTGGGGTTATCGCTCGATATGTGGACCAGGGGTCTTAGTACAATATGGGTGTCAAACGAAAGGTGTCAATAACATGCGATGTGATTCATTGTAATATCTGAAATGGTTTGCGAGATATCTTGAAATTTCGATAGCTCGACCGGTTTCGGAGCTATCGACGAATATTTCCACAAAAATTGTGATACGTATACGAAGACGCGGGCACCAGCTAGTAGAAAATAAAATTGAATAATAAACTAAAATAAAAAAAATTATATAGAATACCAAAATCATCTACAGTCACAAAAATTGTCTCTAAGAAAATATATCAAATGTAGTGAATTGAGATGGGACTGAATCACGGAATGGGTACAGCTATAAAATACAAAGCAACCAATCAGTACTTTTGGCAAGTTATTTTTATTATTAGTAGCTTTTCTTTGTTTTTTTTTGCTGTTTCTTCAGTATGGTATATTGACATAAAATACACAAAATTACGAACTTCCGCATTCATATGCAACTTTTCGTACATTGTAAATTTGTAACAGTTTTTTGTAGCTTGTCTGTTTTGATTTATATTCTATTTGCGTATCACAGCAGTAGTTCTAAAATGCATCTTTCTACTGTTTTTCTTATGGTGTCGCCTTACGTGGGGTACTTGTTAGTTTCGAGCTTGACATATTGAACTTTACAACACTCCTGTTACAATCGTTTACATAAATGACTATTCGACGTGATTTATTTAAAAGTCTCGAGATTCGAACCTGAGAACAAAATGGGAGTCACGTATGTCGATAATAATGTAAGTCATAAGAGTACTCAGTAAGACGTTTAAGGCTCCGTTAATCTTTCTTAACGCTAACGCCATATCCATAACGCTAATCAGCTGTTCAAACCACCCTTTGGAAATCAATGTAAACGCGTTAGCGTTATGTTATAGCAAGCATAATCGATTGCATTGCTTTCTATAAGTTTGGTTGGAACAGCTGATTGTTATATGGGTATGGCGTTAGCGATAAGGATGATTAATCCGGCCTTTAACCCCTTCCACTCTCATTATATTTTAAAACTTGACCTAAAACTCTCTACCGTTCTTAAAAATCTACTTGTAGCCCTCGCATTTCACTTTCCATTTTTTTTTTCATTACATTACTGTGACACATTTCTCGCAAACTTTACGTTCCACTGTTGAAGAAAAATAGTAAATGCCAACGAGCAATGACGTTGAAGAGACAAGTTTTCCATCACCTAAATAACAGCCAGCAGCAAACTTTGTCAGCAAATTTTTTTTTTCATTATTAAATTATTGCAACTTTGTTTTTGATTAACACTTCAAGTGTTAGTGGTATTTTTCGAACAAATTGAATATTTTCCCAGTATGCACATGAGGCGTGGTGTATAGAATAAGCTCTACATAATTCTGCCAATTCAATTGCGAATTTCAAATTTTAAGCTTAGTGATTTCTAAATGTATCTAACCTGTATATATAAATCGGCAAACATAGTCAGAAAAGCGGGTGGTACCACGCTCTAATTTCTCTATGACTCTGAAATCTTTTTTCCTGGCTATCTAATATAAATGACTAGTAATACCCGGCGATCCATTATCTCATATTTAATCAAGGGGAACGCAAGCTACACGCCAAATATCAAGCTCATCGAGTCATAAATATGACTGTTTAGAACAGATCGGTCCCTGGTCCACTTCCCGGAAGAAAAATTATAAAATACTTTAATCTAAGCATAACACTACCTACACACCAAATTTTAAGAAATCGGTCCCGGGTCCACCTTTCGGAATAAAAATTATCCTATATATTAATCTAAGCATATAGCTACTTACACACAAAGTTTCAATGAAATCGAGCCATATATACAATTGTTTAGAATAGATAAGTCCTTGGTCCACTTCCCGGAAGAAAAATCTAAACCATAACCAGCCATTTATACGATAGTTTCGAAAAGGGAGGTCCCGGGTGCACTTCCCTAAAAAAATTTACAGAAACACTCTCCAGGCTCCTACTAATCTATCCCAAAAATTTGAAGAAAATGGGGCGAGTAGTTTTGGAGTCCATAAGTTACATACATACATCCAGTTTAATATACATATATAGATTAGGAGTGCGGTGGGAAGAAGAAGAGAGCGAGAAAGAAGAAAAACGGTAGAGGAAGAGTAGGCGGAAGAAACATAGAAATACATAGGTAGATTAAAAACTGGATGTTAAGAATAGGAAGAAGGATATAAGGAAGAATATGATCAAAACTATGCCTGAAGATTCTACGTCCCTCAAATCCTCTGGTTCTCGGGTTATCACTCATTCCTCTTTACAACAGCGTGGGTATTCCTTAAATTGAGAATAGGGATGGGAGTAAAAAAAGCTTTTTTGTTGTCCAATATTTGAAAATATTCCCCACACTATTGCGCTCGATAACGATAGCCTAACTTCGACCGAAAAGCACGTTTTGTACTGATTCGGAGGCCAAAATTCGACCAAAAAATGACCGCATTAAGAAACCATGTAAATTTATCAACACTTAAGCAAAAAAACAGATCATATTTTCATCTTACAGCGTGGGAAAAAAACGATTTAAAGTTAGTTAGATTTTGATAAATTATGCCCGCTAAAAATAGAGCACATCTTGTAAAAATATAGACTGCTTTAAAATTCTACTCAAACGTTTGTCTAGCTCAGTTACACGACTGTATATACTGACGCTTTTGAATGTGCTCCCACGCGTGAGCTGTAAAATATGCTACAGGGTGCTTCATTGAATTTTCGTTTTGATAAAGAAAATATTGGGTGGATATTTCCTTTTCTTATATACGTTAGTAAATTTTTCGTTTGCGAATAATAAAAAGCATAAAAACTAGAGAAAAAAAAATGAAAATTCTTGCAGAAAAGTTCCGTTGTTGGTAGCAAATCATTTTATCAAGTATAATTTTTTTAAGGAAATTTTTTATTTTTTTTCAAGCTTTGCAACAACTTTTCTGCCGTTTTGTAATGCATAAGAGTCCCTGAAGCACCGATTTTTTTTTATATAAATATATAAATCATGCAGTGATCTGTGAGTTTAGGTCACCCTGTTTTGAGAATTTAAATAACGGATGCTTTGTTATAGCGCCGACACAAGAAAGTAAATATCATTAAGTTTTTCTTGTGCAACTTTTGTAGAAGGAATATGAGCAAAAAAAAGAAAAATGAAACATAATGAAATTGTCAAAAGTTGAGATGCGCACAAGTCTTGCAGGAGCATAAGAAAACATTATGTCCCTAATAGTTTTTACATGGATATTTCATTATTTTCATTATTTTTGCACATTTGTTTTTTTTTATATAAATATATAAATCATGCAGTGATATGTGAGTATTTCTTTTATTCATACTTATTTTTAAATTAAAACAAGACGTAAAGATTAAAAAAAATCAAATTTTAACAAAACATATGTAAGCACTTAAGCGCTTTGACATGCGACATGGTAAAAGTGTAAAAAAACGGTACTTAATTAGTACAGTGCAGGTTAGCAGAAAGCACCGTTTTTTCAGGGCGTGATTTGTGTTGCTCTTTTTTGTTCTGGGCTGCGAAGTATTGTGATGGTCATCTTGATTGCTGATGTGCGGATGATGCCCTTCGCCTCTCACTTTCAAGCATACCTTCTTAAAATTCAGGTGACACTGTCGACTTCAGACATCTTTTGGTCTCTTTATCTGGTCTGTGGTTATGCACTTTACCTAACTTTCCCAGCATCTTTAAGTAAGGCTTTTGCAGTCGCAACAAAAAAAACTAATGGCGGCCATATACCAACGGGTTATCATAACCTCCAACTTGTGGTGTGTTGCTTTTGAGTTTTTCCTACAAGTTGGCGGGACCTACAGTTTTTTGCCGAACGGCACTTGCAAAGCAAATGTATTTTTTGCTGAGAAGCTTCTCATGGCAGAAATACACCCGGAGAGTTTGCCAAACTACTGCCGAGGGGCGACCCCGTTTTTAGGAAAATTTTATTTCTAAATAATTTTTGATGTTACTTTTGCCGGGCATCGAACCGCCACGACCTGGTGTAGAAGGCCGAACACTTAGCCGCTACACCACGGCGGCCGCCAACTAACAGCTCTTGGTTAAATATGAATCTAGCTCTGTCTGAAGATTAGACTAGTTTGTACCAACTATCGATGATTAATTTAGTATATTCCACTTCTGAATTTTAACAGTTTATTCCACTTTTAAATTTAAAATAGCTTTTTATATTCCACTTCTGAATTTTAACAGTTTATTCCACTTCTGAATTTAAAACAGCTTTTTATATTCCACCTCCAATGTTAAAACATGCTTTCGCATCCGTAATCCCTTTAACTATGAAGTCATTTTTGTTTAAAGCCCGATTATAAAAACTCATTCACTAATCCAACAACTAAACCGTTAAACAAATATTAATTGATTCTAAATTTTTGACAAGCTCTAATTTATCTTAATTGTAACATTATTTAATTTATCAATTTGTTTTATCACTACACATCTTTTTTGCAATTTCTCTTCTTTTTTTTGTTTGTATTATTTCCTTCGCCACCAAGCAAAACATAAATTATTCAGCAGAATTAACACGCAATCACGCAATGACCACACTTTCACTAGAACTGTTATTTTTATTATTCTTGTCTCTTGTCCCTCACAGTTCTGCACACAAATTGGTGGTACTCACGTTTAAATTGATGGTGGCTTTTCTGAAACCACACAATGATTTACGCGTTTTTTATTATATTCGCTTTGGATTTTTTTTTTATTACTTCATTGCGCGTATTTTTATTATTATTTGTTATGTTGCTCGCTTTCAATGCTGAATCGCGTGCATTTATAATAGTGTCTGTGTGCTGTTAGCCGTTTGGCAGTCATGACCAGCTACCATCACGACTGTCATTATTATTATTGCTTTCGTCCTTTTTCATTTTTGTTTTCTTTGTTTGTATTTTTATTTTTATTTTTGCTGCTTCGTTGGTAATTTTATTGTAATTTTCATATTTATTATATTCGTCTTTGATATCTACATGTACCAACCTGTTTGATATACGTACTTATTTTGATTTTCTTCTTTTTCTTTTTAAATTAAATATTTTAGCGTGCCCTTTTTGGGGGTTGGGCAAAGTTGCATTTGGTAAATGGCTATCCTTTTTTTCATTTTAAGCCGAGACAAAAAATAGTCTTAGGCCGTGTGCCAATTTGTTGAAAAAAGTAAATTTTGACATAGCGATGGTAAATTCTGACAGTTATCGTGGTGCATATGAACGTCAGAAATTTTAACAACCAATAATGGACCACAGAGATGCATGTGCTGTTGACATTCGTATTATTTCACATAAATTTTGTGTTCACACGCGTTATCAAAAACTAAAATATAATATAATGCAAAAAAATACACATTATAAAAGCATAAAAAACACGTAACTTGAAAATTTACTCACAAAACATCTGCTTTAGCACGTGCTTTTTGCATATGTCAAAATTTACTACTGTCAAAATTTACTACTGTCAAAATTTACCTTTTCGTTTGGCACAGCAAAATGAAAAATTTTTGTACATCATAGGAAATTCGTTCACCTTATTTTACTTTGACGAAAACAAATATCAATTGACACACGGCCGTATTACGTAATATCGATAATACTTATCCCTTGTGAAAACAGTTATTTTTAAAAATAATTTTAAGTTTGCATTTCAGATGACATAATAAAGAACACAAAAAAAAATTAAGTAAATTTTTAAAAAGCAATGTCGAATTTTTTAGAAATCGAATCAACACTTCTTTGTGTTTGCATTTTTATACATTGATCACCCATGTGTACCACTCAACTGTCAAACTAACCTATACTTAAACATTGCTTTCTACACTCAACTGCATTTATTACACCGCTAACTTTATTCAACTATATTGTTGTTGATTTTATCTTGCATAAAACAACAAAGCACTCTTCATTTATTTTTTGTTCTCCTACTTCCATCCCTAACCAACTTACATTGAACTTAAATGTAACATTTTTTTTATATCCTCTTCTCTGCACATTTTCACACACTTTCACATCACTGTGCATACATATTCGTAGTTTGAGTTGTTGCAATAATTTGCATAGCAATTGAGTTAACAGCTGCTGCTTAAAAACTTAAAAATAAGTTGGCAGCAGTAGCTAATGTGTTGGAAAGTGAGTGCAGCAAGTATTTACTACATAAAAGTTTGAAGGCAGGAAAATCGTTGGCATAACTACTAAAATGAAATAGTAATTTGAACGTTATGATATTGAGCTTGCTGCTTGCTTGAACTTGGTTGAGTGTGTTGTTAGTGTAGATTGGATTTACTGTTGAAATTTATCATTGCAGGAAGTCGATTGTTAAACCGGCTTTAGTGTAAAGTTATGAGTTGAAAAGTTAGTGAATGCGAACTTCCCGAGTTGGCTTCATATCGGAAACTGATACAATTTTTTAGAATTAAGCAATAAAATTATTCAGAAGTGGAATAAGCATAATGCGAATTTTATGTTTTTAAATATTCACTATTTTGTGGTATAGGACTCCATTGCCTATACCAAAAAATAGAGAATTAAAATAGTAAAAGCTTGCGATAAAGCTGGTGCCCAGCAGATAAGAGCAAAGGATGTGCTTTTGAAATGAATTGGACAGAAAAGTTGGTAATTCGGATTAAGTAGTCGATTTGAAGTTTGATAAAATAGGAAAGGCAAAGAAGTGAAATAAATAAGTTTATATGTAAATCTCATACGAGACTTTAATGAGAAGTATATTTGAAATGTCAGACAGGGTCACCCCTTGTGTATCGCTCTTGGTCGGGTCGATATAAGAAAACGGCCAGGGTTGTTTCGGCACGATGGGTACAGCACAAGTACTGGTACCGTTCTCGTAGAACCGGCAATACGTTAATTGGGATTAGCAATTGGTGTTAATTGGGATTAGCAAGTCAAATGTTACCTGAACAATTCATTTATATCCCTGCCAACCATCTTCGGATAATTTCCTGGGAAATTACCAGGTCGCATTTCCCAAAAAGCTGGGTAGAAAAGTGGATAATTTTGTTCAGCGAGGAGCCTTTTCTCTCCATGTTGAAGCCGCTAGTTAGAGGAAAATATGGAACAATCGAGTTTATCGAATTATGCCTTGGTATTTCGATGCCTACTTTTCCCCACAGCTATTTTTGGTATTGCAAAACACTAATTTTCACCTTGGCTAGCGCTGGTTGGCAGGGATTCTACATAAACAAGACGTTATTCAGGACTAACAAATCAATAGGGATTTTACTTGAATAGTTATAAGCCGAGAGATAAGACGTTAATCGGGATTAAAGGAGCTGCCTCGAAACAAATGATGTAAAAGGTTTTGCCTAAAGCCAAGCAGATTTCCTTACGTTTTTATCAAATTTTATGAGCTACGAAATTTAATGCTGCAAAATGTCTAAAATGTATATGAAAAAGTATAAAGCTAGGAGTTAATCCGGATTAACAATGCAATTCATCCATTAGCTACACCGGACCAGGTGCTAGAATTTTTTTTTCATCTGAATAGCTGAAATAACATTTTTTAGGGTATATTTCAGCTTTTCTTTTATTTTTTTTTCTTTATTTTACGGTTTTTATGTACAGTACCTGGGTGACCGAGCTTGCTCTGGGCTTTCAATTTAGTGCTAACTTTACTCACCCAAAATGATACCAAAATGACCCTAAAATAATACCCTTAAATGATCGCAAAATGATCTGAAAATGACCCCAAAATTTTCCGAAAATTATGTCGAAGTAGGCCGAAAATTATCCCAAAGTGACCCCTCAATGATCCTAAAATTATACAAATATGATTCCAAAGTGACCCCAAAATATACAAATAGAATACGGTAAAATGGAAACCCTGGGCGGCAACCCTACTTGATAATATTTTAGTTGGTATGTCGGCCAAAATATCTTTTATTTGATTTCCATATTGGCATATCTTGCCCCATAATTTAAAAAAAATTAAGATATGTGGCAAAACTGTAAGCCCCAAAGTGGCAGACCTTAAGTGGATAGTCTTAGAATCAATCATACTATCTATCGAGCGGTTCTCGAGATAGTACCGGATACACCAATATACAACTCGTTTAAAGTTATAAGATATGTATGTTGAGCTGCTAATCGAATCCTTATTAAATCTTGCTACAATAATCAAAAAATTTTCACCCAATCATTATTACCACAACAACTAAACTCATTTCCATATTATCGAAACACCCAATTATTTCTGAACTCAAATTTCTCTTTTACAGGTTAAGTTAGTTAATTCGACGCAGATAATCCCCCAATAAAACTCATACATAAAACATATTCAACTCAAATTTGAATTTGAAAAATGCAAATGTCATTTGCAGCTTCAGCACATAAACGAAATAAATTGACAAACGTATGACCGATGTTGGCTTTTGGGAATTTATTGACATACGACGACGAGTGAATAAATGAGCGTTGAACAAACAACGAGTAGTAGAAGAGGATAGCGTGTAGCGCATTGTGTTACGTGTTGACAATTAGTGTTGTCACATTAATGACATTTAACTACGCGCATACCAATTGATGTTGTCAATTAAAAGTGTACGCCGTGACAACACAAATTGAATCACGTTTCGTGTCAGAGAGCGAGATAGAAATAGAGAGACAGAGAGGTGAGACAGCCACAAGCTAAATTGTGCTAAAGTGTATGCGGTGAGCAGTGTAGCAGGGCAGCAAGCGGAGATCATGCAGCTTATACATAATTAAAACACATATTTAACATAAAGCTTTGACACATTTAAGTTTAGCCTATTTTTCGATATTCTGCATAAACAACGAAATTTTACCGTAACACCGCCAAATTGGAAGGAAAAAATATATTTACGGCTGTTAATAATATTTTAGCCGGTTCGAGTTTTGCCAGGGAAATTAGGCAACTAATGGTGAGTAAAACGTACTTAAGAGGGGCTCCTTTGACCAGTTGAAGTGGGTGTGATTCAATTCTATTTTTGATCCTTTCGTCCAGCATGTTTTTTCACAGATCGCTGTGTCGGGAAAATAATTTGGGACTGTTGTTGTTACTTATAATGCCAAAGCCCTTCCCAAAGGCTAAAAGAATGTTGGTGGCTGATTTTGATTCGGCATGATCAGGTCCTAGCCCTTCTGGTACACCAGCCCGACTAAATTTTAGTACCCTGTAACGACATACATCCTGCTGGAGTGTACTTCGCCTGTTCCCCCCCCCTTTCCAAAATGGAAAGATGGTCCGAAATGGTGTGCGTGACATGCATCTTAAAGGCTTAGCAAATGAGGTGTCAATCTGGAGTAGACATAAAAATGGAAATTTCCTTGCAAAGTAAGGACACTAGCCTAACTGCCGTATTGAACCCTGTCCACCCTTCGGTAGTGGATTTTGGACGCCTCTAAACTGAAGCTGCTCTTTCTCTCTCACACCCAAAAAGGTAATGAAATAGGAATCGTTCCCAACTGGTGACGCTTGGAATGTTCGACAAATTTAGCTAGAGCTAAATTTCGTTTTGATAAGCCCAACCTTAAACTTTTGAAGAATTTAAAATATATGTACCTAAAGGCAAAGCAGACGAGTCATTAATCCGGATTAAACAAACACTACGAAATTTATTTTTAGTTGAGAAGTAATAGTGTGAGCCTGGCTGCCGTCGAATCTATTGAGCCCTGCCAAATCTTCGAGTCTTGGATTTTAGTCGCCTCTTACCGCGGCTATATTCTGTGACCCCTTTTTGTGAGACTCTTCCCCCTCGCCAACATCAAAAATGGCAAAGAAAAGGAATTCGTGGGGCATTGGTGGTCCTTTGCAAGCCCAGCTGACCTAGCGACCTCTTCTACCGTCTCAGTCGGAGGTTTTTATTTGAGATCTGTGGACGTACCGCGATCACAGATAACGAAATGAACTCATTCGACCACCCCAAATGAACCCCATTCATCCTAAGAAATAAAGAACTATGGGGAACGAAGTTCTTAAAAGATTCTTACGCACCTTGATTCGAGACGATAGTTCGAGTAATTAAAAAAAAAAGTTGCCGCAAGCCTCACGGATCTCTGAAGAAGCCCTTTTTGACTCCCTAACATTGAGTGAGTTTGAAGAAGGTGATTTCTGTCCCGAAGATCCAATCAACAGCTTAGGTGGTCTCCTGGAAAGGTCGCTCATCATCATTTTCTGGAATACTTCTTCTAGGCCATCACACTCCTTTCCAGATCGTGTTTTTGTTGTTGTAACCGTACTTCGCCCTTCCTAGTCGAAGGATCCACTTATAAGAAGTTACGTGACGGGCCAGAGAGGGTTTTAGTCGCCACTTACGACAGGCAACATACCTCGTGCATATTCTAAACCTCTAACCCGCCGGGGCACTAGATCCTAGTTGTTGATAGCTCTAACAAAGAATAATTTTAAGTCTCGCAAACCTCGCCCATTCTTGAATAGCTAGGGGTTCCTCTATCTGCTACCGGACCTCATTATGAATCTCCTGAATTGAAAACGTTCTATTTCTCTGAAAACTCATGCAAACATAAAAAACTCTTTTAAATTTCCCAAACAGACGAGAAACACTACAGTCGGCGTGGATGACACGGCTATTGGTGGCTCTAGTGTGGAACCGCAACACCAACTCCAACCGCAGCAGCAGCATCATACGAGTTATAGAGCGGATTCAACAGGTAATACAACAACGATAGCAAAAAGCACAACAATAGCAACACAACAACAACAAGCAATCAATATGGCTGCTGCGGTGAACGCTGACACAGAGCAACAACAAACAAACACAACGCATATATCAACACGGCGTCGCAATCGTCCAGTAGCAGATTTGGTGTTGACTACAAGCTGCAATCGATTAGCAGCAGATAGGAGCACACTAACCGCCACCACTGATGCCGCACTTGAAGATGATGATGATGTTAGTTCAACTGCTGCAGATGCGGTGTTGCTGGATGAGGAGGAGGAGGAAGATTTTGAAGATGGCGCCGAGATTGATTACTATGATGAATCACCGGCGCAAATAAAATTTTTGCAGCAAAATCAAAAACAAAGAAAACTCGTTTTGAAAGAACAAATGACGGGTAGCACAACGAAAAGTGGCAGTGGTGGTGGAAAACGCGTGAAACGACGTTTAAAGTCAGGACGTACATTTTCGCAGCGCACTGCGTCAACCGAGTCAACAGAGAGTGGCACACGACAGTGCATATCGAAAGGACAAATGCGTGGTGAGTGGGGCGGATGTGGGAATTGGGTGTAGTGTAGAGCTTATGCTTGAGCTGCTGACAGCTTTTCGAGACAACGCGCATTAATTTTGTGTGCGTGTGTGAAGTGGATTTGCGCTATGTCAGCGGTAATGTTTCACTGACGTTACGCTGACATTTGAGAGTTATGTTTGACACCAACACTTTTAATGTTGTTGACCTCATACGTGTGCCGTAGACTGGGTGCAAGGGAGCGGAAAACTGAGTTTCGACAAATTCGTGATCTCTGTGAGATACCTAACGAATTTCGATGAATTTCACTCGTTACCGACGGAATTAATGATAATATTTTCCCGACGGAAAACATTTTCTCCACCAAAAATTTAATGAAAGTTTTCTTTCGGGGGATAGTTTGCAAGTAACCAGGCTTCCGTCCGTGTGCACGATAGCTTGAGTAAAAAATTATATATTTACATGAAATTTGGTATACAGGTTACTTTCTGGCCCAGGTAGGTTGCTATTGAAAATGGGTGAAATCGGATTATAACCACGCCCCCTTTTACGATATCGAAAATTTCGAAAATCACATAAATTGAGATATTTGCATTAAATTTGGTACACAGGTTACCTTCTGGCCAAAGTAGGTTGCTATTGAAAATGGGCGAAATCGGATAATAATCACGCCCTCTTTTTCGATATCGAAAATTTCGAAAATCAGATAAATGACATAACTGTAGTAAAAATTGAGATAATTGCATGAAATTTGATATACAGGTTACTTTCTGACCAATTGAAAATGGGCGAAATCGGATGATAGCCACGCCCTCTTTTACGGGAAAATTCGACTGGTCGTAACTTTTAAACTGATTACGGTAAAACGATGAAATTTGGCAGAAAGCATACTAGCATAGTTGGGAGTATACATCAAACTCCAACCACGCCCACTTTCGATATCGAAAATTTCGAAAATGACCTAATTCGGTCAAATAAATAGCTGGGTATTAAATGCTCGGTGCGGCCGAACTTAGACTTCCTTACTTGTTTTCTTTTTATTTTCTTTTACATATCTCATTTTTCACACGCGCTCTTCTAGAATTTCGTGAGGCATTTCGTTTATTTGACAAAGATGGCGATGGTTGCATAACAAAGGAGGAGCTTGGTACCGTAATGCGTTCATTGGGTCAATTTGCACGTGTTGAGGAATTGCAGGAAATGTTGCAAGAGATCGATGTGGATGGTAAGTAACAGACACACACACACACACACACACAAGAGAAAAATACTTTTCTTTCCATTCGCTTTATTTTCTTTCCACTTTTGTTGCTTTCTTTCCCTTCCAACTTTTCAGGTGATGGTAATGTTAGCTTTGAGGAATTCGTTGATATACTGTCCAATATGGCTTATGAGGATAAATCGGGTCTTTCGTCCGCCGATCAGGAGGAACGTGAACTGCGTGATGCTTTTCGTGTTTTTGATAAGCATAATCGTGGTTATATAACAGCTTCTGACTTGCGCGCAGTGTTGCAGTGTTTGGGGGAAGATTTGGACGAGGAAGATAGTAAGTTCGAGAAATAGAATATATGTAGTATATTTTGTCAATTTTTCAAATGTTTATTCCACTTCAACTTCCGAAGAAGTGAGTTTAAATTGTTTACATGGAGTTGCTTTTATTGTACGGAGCTAGCGGTGGGAAATTCTAAAATCGATAAATGGTTTTTGTAAACTAGGGGTCTAGAGGGAAATCGTGACGTCATTGTCAGCTTGCAACATTTCAAAGCTGATTGACTGTCATACACTCTCTGACAGGATAGTTACTTTGCCTATTTGAATAATTTAATATTTTTTATTTCCTCCTACCGCAACAGTCGAGGACATGATTAAAGAAGTTGACGTCGATGGCGATGGACGCATAGATTTTTATGAATTTGTGCATGCTTTGGGCGAACCGGAAGATTCACAAGAAAATGATGAGGAAAATGAAGAAGAGAATACCACATCACCATTACCAACACCAAAGTCAGTTGTATCGATAAGCTATGACTAAGCAGTGGTTATAAGTAAAATACGAAAAACTTAAGGGCTTATTATGTAAAACGCAACGACTCACTTTTCCTCTAGTGGCAAACAATTTAACGTGTCACTGGCAACAAATGGGAGTACATTTATTTTCTGAATTTGAGTGACTGGGCCAGTAGGGTGATTTACGTAATTAGCCCCTTACAAAAAAAAAAAAACACAGTTAATAAAAATAAATAAAAATTAACAAAATTTCGCAGTATTAACAATAATATCCCTACAAATGATGGAAATTTGCTAGAATCAAATTGTAATCAAAATTTTTGGCTTCTAAAAAATCGGAAATAAATTTTAAACTATAGAAAAAAAAAATCGAAAATTTCTCAAAACAAAAAATTTAGTTATTTCTTAAAATTTTAAAATTAAAATAAGCAAATATTTAAAGTTCCAAATCGGTTAACAGGTTGTTAGAGTAAAAAAAAAATACTGGAAAATTTAGTGGCATAGCTAACCAAACTTAAAAATCGAAACTTAACC
The DNA here is from genome assembly GCA_964058755.1 of Campiglossa producta. Lineage (NCBI taxonomy): Eukaryota > Metazoa > Arthropoda > Insecta > Diptera > Tephritidae > Campiglossa > Campiglossa producta. The sequence continues at coordinate 9,780,905 of CAXKVI010000005.1, read as the reverse complement.
AAACTTAAAAATCGAAAATCTGTATTTTTTTTAATCTTAAAAATTTGGCGCGACAAAATTATAACCATTTTTATTTTTAAGCTTTAATTTGGTAAAAAAAAATTATAGGAAATTGTTTAAAAAAAAAAAAAAAAAAATTCCAATTTAGTTCAAAATTTCAATAGGTTGAGTTTGTGTAAGTATAAAAAATTATTTAACTAAAACTTAATAATTTATTCAGCTGCACCAAAAAAATCCCTTTTTAAATGCCTATAACAACTAAAAACCAATTTAGTTTAATTTGGTAAAAAAAAATTATAGGAAATTTTTAAAAAAAAAAAAAAAAAAAAATTGCAATTTAGTTCAAAATTTCAATAGGTTGAGTTTGTGTAAGTATAAAAAATTATTTAACTAAAACTTAATAATTTATTCAGCTGCACCAAAAAAATCCCTTTTTAAATGCCTATAACAACTAAAAACCAATTTAAGCTTTAATTTGGTAAAAAAAATTATAGGAAATTGTTAAAAAAAAAAAAAAAAAATTGCAATTTAGTTAAAAATTTCAATAGGTTGAGTTTGTGTAAGTATACAAAATTATTTAACTAAAACTTAATCATTTATTCAGCTGCACCAAAAAAATCCCTTTTTAAATGCCTATAACAACTAAAAACCAATTTAAGCTTTAATTTGGTAAAAAAAAATTATAGGAAATTGTTAAAAAAAAAAAAAAAAATTGCAATTTAGTTCAAAATTTCAATAGGTTGAGTTTGTGTAAGTATAAAAAATTATTTAACTAAAACTTAATAATTTATTCAGCTGCACCAAAAAAATCTTTTTTTAAATGCCTATAACAACTAAAAACCAATTTTAACTCCAATTTTAAAATTAAGAAAAAAAAAAAACAAAAAACATATCCAATTTTCCAATTACATTTTTTCATGTAATTTAGCCTTTTCAAAGTTGTGGAATTTAAAATTTAGACGCTATCATAGCTTTAAAAACTGATTTAAATTTATTCACTTAAATTGTATGTTTGTATATAGTTTGGATATTTAGTAACAAATACAGTAAAATCTAAATGCAAAATAAGAGGGAAAAAATTATTATTAGTAAAAAGCTAGGTAAAATTTAATATTTCTAAAAAGTTGAAAAAAAAAAATATTAAGCTTTTAATTAATGTCACATATAATTGTAATTGAAATACCCTATATAGATATACATATATACTTAAAAATACTATGTAAAGCATATAAAAATTTAAAATTAATCGCAAATATTTACTTTAATGAACTCAAAATAAACAATTTGAAATCTTACGCAAAATAAAATTGAATGATTTTTTGATATTACTTGAAAAGAAACAATCGATTATTATAAAAATAGGCGCACATCCCTAATATGACAAGTGAGAGTGTCACACTCCCAACTGCGTTGACATTACGGTTAACGGTAAGTATTGAAGGATGATAGGAGTGAAGGAGATAGCAATAGTCTTAAAATTGAATTAAGACGGAGAGGAATGCGTGCGATGGAGAGTGAAGGCGAAACAAAATGCAGCGTTATCGTGTTGCGTGACATTTATAACTTTGGCAAAAACGTGCAAGCCCGAAAAAGTATCCCACAATGAACGCGAAAATATACAAGCAAAAATCAGCTGATTATGTCATCGCCCACAAAAAGATAAAACTTGGCCAAGTTCCTGCGTTGACGCGCGTTAAAACGCGGTTATGAGACAGGTTCCATTGAATTACCTAATTTTATCTCAGCTGTCAAAAATGAAATGTCACGCAACGCTACGCTGAAGTCGTTTCTGCTTGAGAGAAAGTAATCGAGATCTATCAGCTGGGATACGATTTTATCTAGCTACATGCATCGGTGGATTTAGAAATTCGAGAAGCTCTCGAGGTCTGACATCGTCATATTATAATAAAAGGCGCCCTGGAATCCATTTTAATGATACTCGAAGTCCGTAGTTTTCTACAAATATGAACACCAGACGTCAGATTCAAAGGCGCCTTGATGCGAATACCATTAGGTCTATCAACTATTCCGGCAGAGCTTCCCGTTACGAATGTTTTAGGAGCTTCGATAGATAACTCGACTTTATCGAAATTTGGTACAGGATTTTAATTTATTCGTTGAAATATCTATCGACTTTCAAGAATTATTCCCACCGAGAAGCTGCGTCGGCATAGCTGATAGACCCCAACATCTCATTTCATCCCTAATTAATACTGGAGCAGTCAGCAAAGATTAAGCATAAATATTAACATCGTAAATTGTTAGTATGTATGTATGTTTCAATTTCCTCTGACTTTATAGCGGCAAGTATATAAATTCATTAAAACAGCTGATGTGTTGCCTGAAGCTGGCTAACGTAGTGTAAAAAAACTCAAATAAGTACTTTGTACTCGCCCTTAACTACTGTAGCAGGATATTAAATTCGTCGATTTTTCTTATGAGCTACAAAGTGCTCCACAATAACTATGGATTTTTTTTTGTTTTTCGAAGTTTTCTTCTTTTTGTGATACCCATTTTTTTTCTTAAAACCCGAATTCAGTTAGGTGGCATTCTGTTTGAGTGGTGATTCTGTTTGAGCTATAATTTAGAAAGTAAAGAGTTTTGCAATCACTGGGAAAATTAAAAGTTTGGAAAACACTGGAAGACGAAACAGTTTGAACAACAATGGAAAACTAAATAAAATTTGGGAAACACTGGATTGAACAAAGCTTTGTTAAACTGTTAACATTTTGACATATTTGGGATCCTATTTTGGTTGAAATACGACGCAGAGTACAGTTGTTTGATACTCATATTGAACTACTCAAATTAATTTCAAATTCCTCAGTTACAACACTTATTTAGCTAGCCTTGGCATGTAGTAAAATATATACGTTGCGATATCCACGATAGATAGCCTTTCAAAGAGACGAAGAGGTAAAATATGAGTAATTGAAAAACTAAAAAGTTTTATAAGCACTGGGGAAAATAAAAGTTTGGAAAACACTGAAAGACCAAACAGTTTGAAAACCACTGGTCTGTTAAGCAGTTTGAACAACAATGAAAAACTAACGCGTTTCGTAAACACTGGATTGAACAAAGCTTTGCTAAACTGTTAACTCTAACTACTTGTTGTAGAACTGTCAAGCGATCAGTTTGACAGTTGTACCCCGTACTCTTTGGTGTTGCTCTCGCACTGAGATCGGATTTTCTAATTTGACAGTTTTACTAGTTTCGGTCAGAAAAGTAAGAGATCAGAGCTACTTTGACATATGTACTTGGGATCCGAATTCGGTTTGAATACTCAGCTTCAAGTACAGATCAAAACCATATTTTTCCCAATTTGTCAAGCCTAGTTCAGAGTTATACTGGTGCCCTGAATAATCACTGCGGGCGTTGAATAAGAAAGTTGTTGGCATATGTTGTTACACAAATAGTATTAATATTTATACGTGCTTCAATCAATTTCATTCAACCTAAGGGCGTATAAGGCCATTATGACTAATAATTTTTAAAGAAACCCAAAAAAAATTTAACGACTGCTTAGGGACAGGTGTAGAATACGTCAGTAGATTTTATCTCGAATAAAATATGTATTCATAAAAAGGTTTTAGTGATAGATATGGAGCTCACAATTTCACATAAAAAAAGAGGCGTGAGTGCCAAGTACTCGTGAAGTGTGTAATAATGTGCAAACATGTGTATTATGCACAAAACTCTATTTTAATAATGAGTCATTTATGATTCATTCATGACTCATTTATGATTCATCCACGAGTCATTTATGATTCACACATGTGTCATTTATGTTTCACCCATGAGTCATTTATGATTCACCCATGAGTCATTTATGATTCATCCATGAGTCATTTATGATTCACACATGTGTCAATTATGTTTCGCCCATGAGTCATTTATGATTCATCCATGAGTCATTTATGACTCATCCATGAGTCACATGAGGCCCACTGCCTACAGCGTAACTTTCTTGGATGACCCCCAGCGCATATCACATCAAAAAATTACGAGTTCTTAATAATATTGATGAAAAATCAGATGTAAGATAAAAAAAGTTAACTTCCAGCAAACCTACGCAATTTAACTCGAATTACAACTCCCCCAAGTCCAATTGTCTAACGTGTAAACATATGTATGTTTGTAAGCAAATAAAATTATATGGGCTGTTTGTTTACACAAATACAACAACAACCACTCGCACATACACTCACCCACATCTATTTTATATGTAGCTTGCTTGTTGACTTGTTTTCCATTAAATCACAATCAACCGCAAAATGTTAACAAAATGATTTGACCCCCGCACAACAACAAGTCGAACCCAAATAAAGTGTAAATCTTTTTGTGCACGTCAGCAATTTGTTGTTGTTTCCTATTTTTTTGTTGCTATTTTTCTTACTTTGTTGTCCTTTTTTTGCACTATTTTCTAATAATACTCGCAAGGCGTGCCTAAAAGTATTGTTGTTGTTTTATTGACTTTATTTAGGCGTTGCGTGCTTGCTGCCCTGTGTTTTGAAACAGAGAGCGTGGCGGTTATGGTAAGAGTTATATTTTTAAACATTTTCAGTAGATTGAAGTCAAAATTTTCAAAATTATTTTTAAAGTACCTGGGTGACCGAGCTTGTCGGGTGCTATCAATTTATCGCTAAATGATCCCGAAATGACCCTAAAATATTCCCAAAATAATTTTAAAATGATCCCAAAACGACCCCAAAAAGACCCTTAAATGTTCCCAAAATGATCCGAAATTGAACCCAAAACGACCCAAAAGTAATCCCAAAATGACCCCAAAATAGTTCCAAAAAGACCCTAACATGAACCCAAAATTCGCCAGAAATGACCCTAAAATTATCCAAAAATCATCCCAAAATGACCCTAAAATAATCCCAAAATAATCCAAAAAAAAACTCAAAACGACCCCAAACAGACACTCTAATGTTCCCAAAATGATCCAAAATTTAACTCATAATGATCCCAAAATTATATCAAAATAGGCCCCAAAATTATCCTAAAGTGACACCTAAATGATCCCAAAATGATCCTAAAATAATCCAAATATGATCTTAAACATATACAATAGAAATACAATACGGTAAAATGGTAACCCTGGGCGGCAACCCTACTTGAAAATATTTTAGTTGGTATGCCGGCGAAAATACATTGAAATAATGTCCTTAAAAATTATTATCCTTCAACTTTCTAAAAACTTGATGTCTTATGAAAAGTTGTAGTCTAATAAAAGCCTTGAAAATGTACATACGAATATTTAAGGATGTGGAGGAGATGAACAGGCGATATCCTAGAAATTGACTATTACAATATGGACATGAAATGAGAGCCTGAACGTTGTGTAAGTTTTATTTCGAAATGTCAACCCTTTTCGGAGACATTAACCAAAACATAAAAATCTTTTCTTACTTGAATAACTAATTGTTGCTCATACGCCGTGTATGACCTATAAAAAATGCACTCTAATTGCAAAATTACAAGATGTATACAATTATTTTTGCTAGAAAACATATTGTTACGTAATCTACTAAACTAAATTTGGAAATTCCAATGTTCTTTTCTCGAGAATACGTTTTTTCAATACACTTGTAAAGAATCCTCTTGTCCTTATAAAAATTCAAAGGTAGAAATTTGTTGCTTAGTACTTTAAATATGGACACAATGTTAAAATTATGTGTTTTTCGAAACTTTAATGGGTTTTTAATAATAAAACTTTGCGCACGCGTTGTTTAGGCTAGAACGCAGCGATCAAGTTTTGAACCAAAATTGTATTTTCATATATTTTCAGGACGCTATATGTGGCCAAAAGAAATTATTTGATACAGAAAATGATGTCAAATTATGAGCACCAGCAAGAGGAATTTTCATGAAATTTCTAGCGCAAGATAAAAGAAAATTTTATGTTAAAAAATAATTTAATATTTTTTATTTTAAGACATTCCTCCTTTATACATTTTATTTAATTTTGTTGGTTTTATTTTTGTTTATTTTGTGTTATTTTACTTAACATTTTTAATTTTTTCTTATTTCTTTTTTATATTATTATTTTTTTCTTATTTTTTTATTTAATTTTTTTTTTTTAATTTTTAAAAAAATTTTTATTTAAAAAAATTTTTTTTTTTTTGTTTTTTCATTTATTTTTTTTTTTTCCGTACTTTTGAAAATCTAGTGGACTTTTGACCAGTCGAATAATTTTTTTTCTTTTTACGTTTTTTTTCATTTATTTTTATTTCTATTTTTAATTTTTTTTTTTTATTATATGTATTCCATACATTTTATTTTATGTTACTTTCACTCTCTTTATTTTGAATATTCCCAGCTCCCTGACTTTAAACAATTTATTCTTATTCAGATTATTGGACACGAAAATCCCTTTCCTATCTGAGCTCTGTGTTATGTAGCTGTCAGCAGTGGATTGATATGAAAAAGTGTTTGAGTGTAATTGTTAGGTTTGTTATTGTTGTATTATTTTGACTACATGTTTTATATTCAAATGAATTCGTAACTGTATAGATTACCAAATCTTTTACAGTTGAATTAATCAAACCGCCTACGTGCTTCGAAAACTAATCCCTTCGATGCGGATAAAACCATTAAAAGGGTATAATGTGAAAGATTGATTTTTTTAACAACTTTTTCTGTAGTGATTTTCTTCAAGACTTACGGGATGCACACGAAATGGGCGAAGTCGGATGATAACCACACCCAATTTTTCGATATCGAAAATTTCGAAAATCACACAAGTTGAGTAAAAATTTAGATATTTGCATGAAATTTTGTACACAGGTTACTTTCTGGCCAAAGTAGGTTGCTATTGCAAATGAGCGAAATCGGATCATAACCACACCCTATTTTTCGATATCGAAAATTTCGAAAATCACATAAATTGAGTAAAAATTGAGATATTTGCATGAAATTTTGTACACAGGTTACTTTCTGGCCAAGCTAGGTTGCTATTGAAAATGGGCGAAATCGGATATTAACTACGCCCCCTTTTTCGATATCGAAAATTTCGAAAAATCACATAAATTGAGTAAAAATTGCGATATTAGCATGAAATTCGGTATACAGGTTACTTTCTGGCCAAGCTAGGTTGCTATTGAAAATGGGCGAAATCGGATGATAATCACACCCACTTTTTCGATATCGAAAATTCCGAAAATCACATAAGTTGAGTAAAAATTTAGATATTTGCATGAAATTCGGTATACATGTTACTTTCTCGCGAAGGTAGAGTGCTATTGAAAATGGGCGAAATTGGATGATAACCACGCCCCCTTTTTCGATATCGAAAATTTCAAAAAATCACATAAATTGAGTAAAAATTTAGATATTTGCATGAAATTCGGTATACAGGTTACTTTCTCGCCAAGGTAGGTTGCTATTGAAAGTGGGCGAAATCAGATGATAACCACGCCCCCTTTTTCGATATCGAAAATTTCGCCCACTTCCGAATTGGAAAATTTCGAAAATCATATGAAAACTACCGCTGGGTATTTAATGTTCGGTTTACCGGAACTTAGACTTCCTTATATGTTTTTTTCTTTATTTACTTTTAAATGAAAGGTGGGATAAGCTTTTTTTATACAATTAGTGCAACACCAATTTTATCTCTTTTCTAAGCCATTTCCGTTAAAATTTCACATTGTTTGACTTTTCGTTTTAGAGACTGGTTATTTATGGTTTTGTTAAGTTTTGAAATTTGTCAACTAACTACAAAGTTATGCAGCAGTTTGTTATTGTTGTTTGTTGACCAAAATGAAATAATACGAAAATATGGCGCAAAACCGCAGTGAAAAAACGGAAATGTAGCTGCAGGCATTACAATATACATAGTTACAAATTGTGACCATAACTAATAGAAGTGCATACACACAAACAAACATAAAATATATTTATGCATCACATATACATAGTTCTATGTTTGTATCTACTCGCCAAATATGTTTCGCACACGCATACAACTTTTTCAATTATAACAATGTACATAAGTATATTTTGATGAAAACAAAATTTGTTTAGTCTGTGCGCTCTTGTCATAAACAGCGCAGGTTGAGTGAGTATCTAAGTGGGTGGTGTGAGGCGTCTGACTAATCTTAGTTGGTTTCCAAACCTCAGTCACAACTTGCCTAATACTTATACAATTTTTGTTGCTGAGTGTTTGAACACATGCATGCATGCATACATATTACTTGTTTATAACATTAATTACGCACATACTTACACACACATTTATTTGTATATGTACTCGTATGCATGTACTTGTTTTATGAAGTCAAAACATAAGCATCTGCTGTGATGCGTCACTTTTACTCACTTTTTGCAAATGCAATTGACAGTCAATTTTATTACTTGCTTGTTGTATGCCAGGGCGTATACGCAACATTTTATACATACAGAACACTATGTGACAAAAAAGTAATTTTTATATGCCAACAAATTATGTAAAATTATGAGTCATTGAAGTAAAGTAAGTGGATAAATTATCTGTAGATATACACGGTGAAAAAAATTAGCCTAAATTTTAAACCCAGTTTTTTTTTTTTGAAATATTTTAAACCTTCTAAATATCTACTTTTTAATTTTTTTTGGTTTCGACTTAAGATCTAAATAAAAAAGCAGTCTAAAAATTTTTTTAGTTTTTTTTTTTTAAATTCATTGCATTTTGCCAACAAAAACTTCATGACTGACACTCCTGAGCGCTTCCGTTCGAATCCTGCCAAGTGTCAATTTTTTTTAATTTTTTTTTTTTTTTTTAAACTTTTCGGTTTAAAATTAAAACTTTTCGGTTTAAAATTAAAACCTTTTCGGTCTACAATTTTTGTTTTGTTTTCATTTATATCTGAAAGCTTATTCAAGATTGAATGTTTTCCAACAACATTTATTAGTTGAGTCTTGGTTCGAATCCCGCCAACCGACAAAATTTTTTTAATTTTTTTTTTTTTTTAACTTTTCGGTTTAAAATTAAAACTTTTCGGTTTAAAATTAAAACCTTTTCGGTCTACAATTTTTGTTTTGTTTTCGTTTATATCTGAAAGCTTATTCAAGATTGAATGTTTTCCAACAACATTTATTAGTTGAGTCTTGGTTCGAATCCCGCCAACCAACAAAAAAAAATTTTTTCTTTAGAAAATTGTTAAAATATTTCTGATTTAAAATTGAAATCCCATTCTTTTAGCCAATTATTTGAAAACTGGTCTAGATTGAATTTGAAACCAAATTTGGTTTGGTCATGTATGTAGTCCAAAAAAGTTTAAAATTTAGGTACAAAAAAGTTTAAAATTTAGGTACAAATTTTTAACCGTGCACTTGTTATCGTCGAGATACTTTAGGTTTTTGAGATTTTTTTTTTCTGCAACGCTAAACGTAGACCAATAAAAAAAGTTAATTTTTAAGCTATTGCATAGATTTTATCGCAGGCCTTGGCGGTGGGAGTGAAATGAAAAAAATGTTAATGTTAAAAAAGTTCGTAACGGACTTTTTTCAATGTTAAAAGGTTCGGCGTTAGCAACATAACTTGATAAAAATAAATATAAGCGTTGCCTACATTTAGGCATATGACGTTGTACTAATGTTAGCAGCAGGCCGATTACATAAAATTGCAGCTGTATAGGCTATACTATTAACAGGTTAAGGCCGTACTGCAATAAGGTCATAAAAATGCTCATTGAGTTTTCATAAATATTATAATTGCATAAGTTGATAAAAAGTGATATGCAATAGCTTTACCGCGGCAGTCCCCGAGTGCTACACGTCCTTTTTTGTAGTGCGGTGTAATATTTTAACCTATACATGTATAAAATTATTGGGTAGTTTTATAGTTAGACAGCAACACCTGTATGATAGTGTCAATACTTTTTACAATCAATTACACAAAAAATATGAAAATCATAAATATATTTATGTATGTGTAAAATTTACAAGCTAGGGATGTTACGAAGCTTGACTCCAATTCCAAAAGACCAAAACTTTCAATTGATGTATGCACTGATTCGGATTTAGTCTTAGATTGTGTTAGATCTGTTTGTTTTCTTGTGGCTTTATTTTATAGGAACAGCTATTCCCCAGTGTTTGTCAAACTGTATGTCAGCTACAGTGCTATTAAAGATACGCCGAGTCAGCTGTTCACTAGTGCTTGTCAAACTGTGCGCAATATTCCCACTCTGATTACAATGATATTTTTTTTAACTAAGCAAATGAATATAGACAGCTTCGTTGGACCTGTCTTAAGTTGAGCTCTTCGATTTATTTAGGACCACTCGAAGTGCCGTCACCTAGAACGGGAAAGGGCTTCACCTACTGAACTACAGCTTTACTGCAGTCAATTGGAATCCATTCAAAAAAAATTGTTCGGTTGTCATAACTTTTTATTTCCCAAAAATCTGTTTCCGGAGCAACGAAAGAAATAAATATCGTCTGCAAATGGGACACCCTAATGAACATATTTATAAATGTTTTCCATAAATTCACTCATGTAGCTGCTTTTCCGGTGTTTTGCGTGTTTGTGTGAGTTGGTTTAAAATTTTATAAATTAAAGTTAATGGCATGAAAAATTATGAAATTTATCAGCTGTATTAAAATTTTAAATTAAAGCATTACGAGCAAGTGAAAATTTATTTATTTTTGTGATGGAGTGAATATTTAATCTGCTTAAGGACATTTTCGTTTAATGGAATTATTTCATGTTAATGCTAAGAAATTAAGATCAAAAAGAATTAAAATTTCGACTGTGCTATCAATTTTGCGCTAACTTTACTTACCCAAAATGACCCTAAAATGATCCCAAAACGACCTCAAAAAGACGCAAAACGACTTAAAAATGGTCCCAAAATTACCCTTAAATGATCCAAAAATGATTTCAAAATGGCCCCAAAAAGACCCTTAAATGTGCCCAAAATGATCCAAAAATGGGCCCAAAATTATCCAAAAATGATCCCAAAGTGGCCCTAAAATAATTCCAAAATAATCCTAAAATAATTCCAAAACGACCACAAAAGGACCCACAAATCTTCCCAAAATGATCCAAAATTGTACCCAAAATGACCCAAAAATGATCCCAAAATGACCTCAAAATTGTCAAATATTATTCCAAAATTGAACCCAAAATGATCTTAAAATAGTCCCAAAATTATCCCAAAGTGAACCCTAAATGATCCTAAAATAATCCAAATATGGTCCCAAAAATATACAACACAAATACCATGCGGTAAAATGGTAACCCTGAGCGGCAACCCTGTCTGAAAATATTTTAGTTGGTTTGTCGCCCAAAAAAATTTACATTTGAGACACGTATTGGCATACTTTGCTTCGTAATTTAAAAAAAAATAAATAGGTGGCAACCCTGTAAACCGCCCCAAGTGGCAACCTCCAAGTGGATAGTCTTAGAATCTATAATACTATCTATATGCCAAATTTCATCCCAATCGGTCAAGCGGATCATGAGATAGTACCGGATATGCAAATATGCTTTGGTAAGGTGGCAACCCTAGGTGGCAAACCCTACTTGAAAATATGTTAGTTGGTATGTCACCAAAAATATCTTTCATTTGATACCCATATTGGCATATCCTGCTCCAAAATTAAAAAAAAGTTGAGAAAAATGGCAACCCTGTAAACTGCCCCAGGTGGCAACCCTCAAGTGGATAGTTTTAGAATCAATAATACTATATATATGCCAAGCTTTATCCCAATCAGTGAAGCGGTTCACGAGATAGTACCGGATATACAAATATACTGCGGCAAGGTGGCAACCCTACTTGAAAATATTTAAGTTGGCATGTCGCTGAAAATACCTTTCATTTGATACCACTATACGTAAATATTTTCCTCACTTTATTAGACCACAACCAAGATTACGACGCCTTCACTTCAAAACTAGTTTTCGTTTTTTGAAATAATAAATTTCAAATTTATTTTGATAGATTGCTCTGGTGCAACTGCAATTAGTTTATTTCGAGGCTAAATAAATCGCAACACGCAAAGCAGTTTAGTTCATTAAAAATTAAGCAACAGTTCTTAGTGTATTTACTTGGAAGTTTTTTCTTGCTTTTTTAATAGTGCAGAGGCGTATCAAAGGGGGTTGGGCAGAAAAAGGGGATCCTAGCGGCAATATGTTGAAAAGTGTTTGAATTTTATTCGCTACTATCGTAAAGCTGGCTAAATGGTTAAGTACAGCAAGATCGGGATTTGCTGATCAAGTTATTGGTATTTGGGGGTACTGTCACCCAGAATGGGGGGCGCATACGAATTTCTCGACTTCTTTACGAAAAACATAGGAAAGCTTGAGGAAGAGCGTCTATTTGGGAAAACCAAAATAACATACGACAATCATTTCTCCTCGTGAGTCGCGACGAATCGTGTCATGATCGACTAATTTTACTACGCCCCTGTTTTAATGTAACGAAATCTCGTTTTGTTTGTTGGTAACAAGCTGCTGGGACTAACTCGCACATTTCCATTACGTGCAGCTTGTTAAAGAAGTAATCAAAAAGTTTCCATAAGTATTTACTTTTGCTTTTGCCAACTGCCAACTGAAGAAAGTGTAGCAAGAAAGTGTAGTAGAAAACTTAAGCGAAGCATGAACGCGTTGAGAGAAAAAGTGCGGTTGCCAGTAATGCAATTGGCTGTTTGTTTTTTGTGTATTCTGTTGTTGTTGCCAAAGTAAAAATTGCGATTTTATTTGCTTTTGCAGCGTACAAATGTTCTGGTCACATGACAAGGGAAATTAAAACTTTCACAAAAGTAGTAAATCGCAAATATGCTAAGTTAGTTAAAATTTCATTTGAAAAGTGCCAAGTTGAAAAGTGGCGAAAAGTAAATGCAAAAGCACCAAAAGTTGGAAGAGTTAAGCTTAGTGTACAGAGCTAAAAAAATGCTAAAAACCAAGTTTCGTGAAAAAAGTAGTGAAACAGACTATTTTTGAATAGTAGTAGAAAGTGTATGTAATTTATTGAGAGGCGCATACTTTATATACATTTTTAGCAATCAGAGATATCTTTCTTGAAAACATCAATAATGTAGTCTTTTTAAAATAGTTTTGAAAATAGTAGTAAAAAGTCGAGTAGAAATTATTTTTTTTTTTTTATAAAATTAATAGCAGAGAATGAAAGAAGAAGAGAGTGAAAATACTAGCCCAAATATCGTGGCTTTGATGACAATTTTGGCAATAGTAGTAGAAAGTGTATATAATTTATTGAGAGGCACATACTTTATATACATTTTTAGCAATCAGGGATATCCTTTTAAAAACATCAGCCTAATTTCGTCTTTTTAAAATAGGTTTCAAAATAGTAGTAAAAAAGTGGAGTAGAAATAAATTTTTTTTTATAAAATTAGTAGCAGAGAATGAAAGAAGAAGAGAGTTGCATGCAACATGAGGAAATATGACTAACCAAAACCGCCGTCTATAATTTTTTTTTTCTAAATAAAGCTAAGAAAATAGTAGTAAAAAGATATTGACTGCATAAGAAGTTCTCAAAAACCACAGAATTCCGCTGAACAACTTAAAAAAGTTATATAAAGTTTTTGAATTTGAAAATACTACCCGAAATAACGTGGTTTTGATGACAATTTTGGGAATAGTAGTAGAAAAAGTATGTAATTTATTGAGAGGTGCATACTTTATATACATTTTTAGCAATCAGGGATATCTTTTTTGAAAACATCAGAATTAATGTCGTCTTTTTAAAATAGGTTTGAAAATAGTAGTAGAAAGTGCGATTGCTTGAGTGCAAAAAAAAGTGGAGTAGAAATTAATTTTTTTTAATTAGTAGCAGAGAATGAAAGAGAGTTGCTACCCGTTTTTGTAAATAGTAGTAAAAAGACATTGATTGCATGAGAAGTTCTCACAAGCCACAGAATTCCGCTGAAGAACTTCCAAAAGTTATATGAAAATAGTAGTAGAAAGTTTATGAGAGCAACAAAAAAGTGTAATTAGTAGCAGAGAATGAATGAAGAAGAGAGTTGCATGCAGCATGAGGAAATATGATTACAACAGCCGTGTAGAAAATAGTAGTAAAAAGCTATTGAAAACTGTATGCAATTTCTTCAGCTGTAGAATTCTTGATTTCTCTAGACATTTGTACTAAGCTTTAATTGAAGGAGCTAAAGCTCAAATGATACTTATTCGCCGTCTTCTTAAATGCTTTTATAAAACTTATACGCGCGGTAATAATATGATTCACGGCTCCATTTGTGAAAGTTTGATTAAATACTTTTGGGGCATGTTTGCTGCTTTTATACCCTTCATAAAATTATATATGTATATGATTTATTTGGATATTTGATGTACTGTTATGTTACATTATGTTAAGTTATGCTATGTAATGTTATGTTATGTCACCTCATGTTATAACTTATCATGTTGTGCTACGTTTTGCTATTTTAATATATTTGATGTTACGCTAAGTGCTATGTTATGTTAGGTTATGTTATGCTAATATATGTATTTTTTGTACTTTTATGTTATTTTTCGCTGCATTATGTTATGCAATGGTATGTTACGGTACATTGTGTTATGTTATGATACATTAAGTTAAGCAAAAAGTTTATGTTATTTTGAATTACATTTGTTATGTTAAATCCGATTATGTTATGCTCTGTTAAGTTATTTCATTTTAGGTTATCTTAGGTGCTGTCACTGGGGATGGGTTTAAAGGTTTGCCACCTATGTAATTGAAATGTTTGGTTTGATAAAAGTATGTAGGTTTACCACCAGTGTTGCCACCTAATCCTATAACAATTTTTTGACGGGGCTGCCACCTATCTGAAAAAAAAAAAACAATTAGTTATCGAAACGACAGGTATTTTACGTCGTATTTCAACTAAATCAATACTAGTTACGATTACCACCTAGAGTTTTGACTTCGGGTTGCCACCTAAACTTATTATATTTATGTTTTTGCATATCCCCTGTTATCTCGAGAACTACCAGACCTATTTTAATGAAATTTTGCATAAAACAGGGCAATGTTACCAACACTCTTAAGTGTTGCCACTTAGAAAGTTTTACTAGGGTGGCCACCCCTTTGCTTTTTTAAATAAAATGAGATATTCCAATCAAAGCTTGGTCGCCTAGGTACTAGTAATTCCAACGTCTTGAAGCTATCTTCTCTTCTTGTAAGCCATCAAAGCTTCTCCCACAACCGTATACAGCACCTCCCTTACTTTACTTTTGGCCTTAAACCCCACCATTGTTCATTTGCTGTCACTCATTTTCTGCGAAAAGTTTTGTTAATGTGAAAACATTTCTTCATTCTCCACTTCTTATTAATAACCACTTTTGACACTCAACAGCTGTTAACCAACACATGGCGCGCATCACAGCAGAGGGCAACATCCTGGCAGCAAAACATTTATCTTCGCTGTGAAGAGGTTATTACATACATTTGTACGTCGTGGGTCGTACTCAGACATTGTTCGTTTGTAATTAAATGAAATTGCTCTCTTTCGCCACAATTAAGAACGTTTTACTGAGCTATTAACCATATTTGATGACACAAGCGAAGTGAAATTGGCGAGATTTGGTGAGGACATCGAAGAGATATGTATTCAGCTTTCAAACATTAACAAATATTTATCTACTTCCAGACTTACTTTTATGTCGCAATAAATTTCCATTGCATGCTTTTTCTATTCACTCACATTTTTGATGTCTCAAGAGCGCAAATACAACTCACAGACGGAGACAACACAACAAGCATTGCAACAACACAAAGAGATAAAAAAAAAAAAAAAAAAAAAAAAATGTGAGTATTAGTCGAAGTGCATACTTGAGAGTGCAAAAGCTAATAGTGAGGTCAAGGATCATTGAGATAAAAACTAGAAGAGGTTGAAGTGCAAAGTGAATGTATGTGTGTAAGTGTTAAGGAGCCATTTTAAGTAGCTGAGAGATATGAAGAGCAAACTTTTAGAGTTGGAAAGTAAGTAAAAGTAAGTCAAGTAAAATAAAATTAAGTTCAGCTTTACATATAATAAAATTGTAACTGGAGGTCGTTAAGAGTCATTCCACGTCAAATGGCTGGAGTTTTTTTATCTTTAAAATAAGGTGTGAAGGGGCACGCCGCAAGGAGGTGTTCTTTATCCACTTCTCTGGGTCGTAGTAGTTAACGGCTTGCTCCAGGACCTCGAGCGTAGGGGTTGTCAAGTGATAGCCTATGCTGAGGACCTAGCAATCCTCGTCAGGGGAAAGTTTCTTAGTAACGTAAGGGACGTTCTGCAAGCGTATCTGGGTATCGTGGCAGAGTGGTCCGAATCAAGTGGACTGGCTGTCGGCCCAAGTAAAACGGAACTAGTCCTCTTCACGAGAAGGTTTAAGATTGACGCTTTTGTACTGCCCTCTATTGGGGGAGTACCGTTGGTGCTTTCTGAAAAGGTTATCCTAGATAGGAAGCTGCCTTGGAAGTTGAACGTAGAGGACAGGGCCAGAAGGGCTTCAGTCGCTTTGTATTGTTGCAGGGGGGCTATTGGCAAACGTTAGGGCTTCTCTCCGAGGGTGGATTACTACTTGCATGAGATGGTGGTGAAACCTATCCTATTTAATGGAGTAGTGGTCTGGAGGGCGTACTAGACACGGTTTCCTCCACGAGAAAGATGGTCAAGGTACAGCGAATGGCTATGGTTGTTGGTATTGAATGTTATGCTCAATCTGCACCCAGTTGACCTTGTAGAAAAAATAGGCGCGGACCGGACTGCATTTAGGCTCCGAGACGTCGGATATAAGCTTGTTCAGTATGGTCATTCCAAAATACTATCGAACTTTGGCTTTATCCCTAACAGAACAGATTACAGGCGAGAAACCTATCTGGGGGGGAGGGTCACCTGTAGTCTACTTCTGGGCAGGTGGGATTCGAAAATGGTAATCAAGTGCTGGGCTGACACCACCTCATGCCAGGTGTCGAAGTCCTTCTGGCCAGTGGTTGACTTCAGGCAATTACAATTAAATGGATTTACTAGGGCTCAAATGTGGAGTTATATTGTCGCTACACAACGATTTACCAAGTAATCCTTAGTTAGTGTCACCGTTTAAAATGTGGTGTCACAACGGTCCTTTTAAGTGTCCAAGTAAGCTGTTCCTCTAGTGGGATTGCTACTACCTAACCTAACCTAACCTAGCCTAAACTCGAGTTTATGGCTCAACATGAACGTAATATTAGGTCAATTCAAATTTTTTTTTTTTTTTTGTAACTAAAGATATATTTTTAGAAGATTTTTATTTGGTCCAAAACGCTTCAGCCTTTCGGGATAGGTGGCACATCTTGCGCAATATTAAGAAAAAAATGAAATAGGTGGCAACCCTGTAAACCGCCAGAAGTGGCAACACCAATAAGATAGTCTTAGAACGAAGCATACTAATTGTATACCAAATTTGATCCAAATCGCTTCGGCCGTTCACCAGATATAGACACTAAAAGTTTTCATTTCCGTTGCGTTTTTTTTCATTTCCGTTGCGTCTTTTTTCATTTCCGTTCGCTATGAGAAGCGTTATGGTTCTATAATATTAATTGAAAAAAAAAAAAAAAAAAAAAAATGCATAAATAATTTCTTATTATTAAAATTTAACTCTAATATAAACATCAAAGCTAAAGAGAATTCGAGCATGGGTCATCAGCTCCGCCATAAAGCTAACCTAAAAAAATTATTTAAATAAAAATGTCTCATCTCATCGCTTTATTCAGTTCAGAAGAAAACGCATGTCCCTACACTCTTCCCGCCTACCACAACATTGCCTCTACAAACCCACTTTGCATTGTTCTTGTCATTGTCTTCATCATTCTCTTCTTCTTAGCTCCGCAGTCAGCGTCTCAAATTGTCTACTTCTGCATAGAAACCACAAAAACCTCTATCAACCGCTACCGCTGTTTTACCATCGGCTTTCAGGCATTGTCATTGTCTTTTGGCTACCCTATAGCTAATTGCAGCCAAGTTACATGGCTTCTTCGTTTGCTGCTGCTTCTTCTTTTGCTTTCCCATTCTCTACGTTACATCAACTATTTGCTACTATCGCTTTGATTTTTTTTTTTTCAAGAAATTTTAGCATTTAATTGTCATGCGGAGGAATCCAGATGCTTAATAAGCCCCAACACACACATATGTATGTACATACATACACATACATGCGATCATACACACATACATATGTAACTATGCGCATCTGGCATTATGTCGCTATATTCAGTCAAGCTGATTGTCTGCATTGCTATTTTGTTAGTTGATTAAAGACAGGGTGCTATGGAGGTTATTTTTCATATTTTCAAAATTGTAATGCAACCTCTATGGTTGCTGCGTCAAATTTCTGTCAGAAAAGGATATAGTTTTTGGACTGGAAATCAGCTCTATGTTCAGTAAAGGTCAAAATCGACAGGAGGTTCTCATGACTCATTATTCTTAGAGAGCTAAGCTCACAAAAACCAAATTCTCTGCACATGATACACCCTATATCTATACTCTCGTATTTGCGTAAAGTCTTACGAATGCATTCATTTTTCATACTCACAGCGTCCACTAATTCTGATTCAGAGTAAATACTCGCAAGCTGATTGTATGTCTGTAGTCGTGTATGTATGTCAGTATTTGGTGAAATTATAGTTTGTGTGAGTGTGTGGAATTGTAAAGAAGTCTTCAACAAAATGAATTGCATAAATTAGCATGTCAAGTAAAGAGAATTAAATTCTGGCTTCTTGCTTTAAAGCTAATAATACAAGATTTTTGAATGAGGAAAAAACCATCAACGTTCTTGAATGGCCTAAATTTCTTGGGTCACACTCGCGACTAGGTATGAAAGTCGCCTTATAATCTCCCCTTGTTCGCCATTAAGGACATTCCAAGTGTCTCTGCTTGCCATCGGTGTACTATTGGATAACTGTAACCCCTTCCCTCCTCATCTCTGGACTCTCTCTGTCATTCCACATCCGCCTTTCTTTTTTACTTGAATTCATCAAACAATTTGAATCAGTGAGAAAAATTTTAATAAAACTAACACTGACTTCAAAATAATCCCAATATGACCCCAAAATTACCCTAATATGACCCCAAAATAGTCCCAACATGACCCCAAAATGGTCCCAAATTGACCTCAAAATGACCACAAAAAGATTCCAAAATGATTTTAAAATTATTCCGAAATTGCCCCAAATTGACCTGAAAATTATCCCAATATGACCCCAAAATAGTACTAAAATTAATCACAAAATGATCACAATATGACCCAAAGTAGTTCCAAAATTATCATAAAGTACGACCCCAAAATGACTCTGATATGACCCCAAAATAGTCCCAACATGACCCCAAAATGATCCCAAAATGACTAAAATTATCCCGAAATTGTCCCAAATTGACCTGAAAATTATCCCAATATGACCCAAAAAATAGTACTAAAATGAACCCAAAATGACCCAAAGTAGTCCCAAAATTATCATAAAATACGACCCCAAAATGACCGTAATATGACCCCAAAATAGTCCCAACATGACCCGAAATTGACCTGAAAATTATCCCAATATGACCCCAAAATAGTCCCAAAATTATCACAATATTATCGCAAAATAGTCCCAAAATTATCATAAAATACGACCCCAAAATGACCCTAATATGACCCCAATAATGATCCCAAAATGACCCCAAAAAGATCCCAAAATTACTTAAAAATTATACCGAAATTGTCCCAAATTGACCTGAAAATTATCCAAGTATGACCCCAAAATAGTCCTAAAATTAACCAAAAATGATCACAATATTACCCCAAAATAGTCCCAAAATTATCATAAAATAATCCCAAATTAATTGAAAATTTACCCCAAAATGAGCCTAAAATGACATCAAAATTATGTCAAAATTGTCCCATATTGACCCACTATTACCCCAAAATAGTCCCAAAACGATCATAAAATAATCCCAAAATGACCCGAAAATGATTCCAAATTGACCACATAGTAATTCTAAGATGACCCAAAACTGACCTCAAAATTATACCAATATGATCCCAAAATTACCCCAAAAAGATCCCATAATTACCCCAAAAATATCCCATAATTATCCCAAAATGACCCTAAAATGACTGAAACAAATATTTAATTTTGAACTTTTTTTTTAATTTAAAGTTTCAAAAATTAAAAGACAAGCAGTTCAATGTTTGTAGCTTTAAACAAAATCAAATTATTTATTTTTTCATAAAAATGTATTAAATAAAAGTTTCCTTTTGATAGTACTGAGTCATCACATTTTTCCCCTTTTTGTTACTCATACGCCACGCTTTATACCTCACCGCATACATACATATGTATGTAATTCCATGGCTACTCATACGCACTGTCGACTTAGTAACAGCATTTATTTATTTAGCTACTCTAGCGCAACAATACTCAGCTGTATGTCGAGTTGTTACTCATACGCCATGTCATACCAACATATTTTCTATGTATTCTCACTGCACACAACTTGTAAACGTGCAGTTATCAATTTAATTTGTGAAAAGTTCAAATTTGATTACAATTCAAAGAAAAAGTTGCAAACAGTTATACAATTAAATATACATACATACATACATATGTACATATGCTTGCGTACTTGTAAACATTGATAAATTCCCAAGAAATATGTCGACTACATGCAAACTGAAATCTTTCGAAAGCTACTTGAATTTGCATGCTGAATTGCGTTGCAAGAACAACTTTGAAAAGTTGACAGTTTATTTGGATATTTTTGATTTTTTTAGTGTTACTGCATTTCTGAATTGCATTTGTAGTGGGACTATATGGGTCATTCCATGTCAAATCGACAAATTTTTTAACTGACCCCCTTCGATTTCGCTAAAAACTTGCTATATTTTTCTACCCCCGGAGAGACATTTTCCAGAATTTTTTCAAATTTTTTTCCCCAAAACAAAAAAAGTTATGAACTTTAAAAAAAAAACGTTTTTTTTTTAATGCTGTAACTTTTTCAAAAAACTACCGTTTGGGTTCATTTTTTTTTTAATTTTTGTTTTTAAATGTAGTTTTCGGAAAAAAATTAAAAAAAATTTTAAAAACCCAGATTTATAGTTTTTTTCGAAAAAAAAAAATTATATATCTGGGCTTTTAAAAATTGTTATATTTTTTTCCGACAACTATGCACTTTTAAAAATAAAAATGATCCCAAACGGTCGAAAAAGTTACACCATTTACAAAAAAAAACGATTTTTTTTAAAGTTCATAATTTTTTTTGATTTGGGGAAAAAATTTGAAAAAATTCTGAAAAATGTCTTTCGGGGGGTAGAAAAAGATAGCAAATTTTTAGCGAAATCGAAGTGGGTCAGGTAAAAAATGTGTCGATTTGGCATGGAATGACCCATATGTATGTATTTATAAATTTATTTTACTGAAAAATTAAAAAAGGCATTTAAAAGAATTCTCTGAAATGGACTTAATATTGAACTTAAATTAATTTAAATATATAAAAAAAACCAGCAGACCGGCAGACGTTGCCCGGCGAAAATTTACTTGATTGCATGAACCCAATTTTACTCTCCCTCATTTCAACTCAACATTCTTCTGCTAATCCACCCTGCATTCATCCTTTTCATATGATTCTCTTCTTTATATCGTTTCCCTATCGCATAAATCCCTTTGCATCCTTTTCATTCCTATCCCTTTCCCCATCTCCATCCCCATCCTTATCCCTAACCCTTACTCCATCCTTATCCTTATCCTTATCCCTATCCCTATCTCCATCCCTATCCCTATCCCCATCCCTATCCCTATCCCTATCCCTATCCCTATCCCTATCCCTATCCCTATCCCTATCTCTATCTCTATCCCTATTCCTATCCCTATCCCTATCCCTATCCCCATCCCTATCCCAATCCCTATCCCTATCACTATCCCCATCCCTATCCCAATCCCTATCCCTATCCCTATCCCTATCCCTATCCCTATCCCTATCCCTATCCCTATCCCTATCCCTATCCCTATCCCTATCCCTATCCCTATCCCTATCCCTATCCCTATCCCTATCCCTATCCCTATCCCTATCCCTATCCCTATCCCTATCCCTATCCCTATCCCTATCCCTATCCCTATCCCTATCCCCATCCCTATCCCAATCCCTATCCCTATCCCTATCCCTATCCCTATCCCTATCCCTATCCCTATTCCTATCCCTATCCCTATCACTATTACTATCACTATCACTATTCCTATCACTATCACTATCCCAATCCCTATCCCTATCCCCATTCCTATCCCTATCCCTATCCCTATCCCTATCCCTATCCCTATCCCTATCCCTATCCCTATCCCTATCCCTATCCCTATCCCTATCCCTATCCCTATCCCTATCCCTATCCCTATCCCTATCCCTATCCCTATCCCTATCCCTATCCCTATCCCTATCGATCTCATTTATGGAATTTCTAAAATTATTCCCATACCAGAAAAATATTCTTTTATTGCATTTTAAACAACTCTTTCAGCTGTACAACAATTTTGTTTATCCTCCAACTGCAATTTGCTCAGATTGACTTTCACTTTTTATTTACTTTTACTTCCTTCCTTTCCTACCTTTGTTTGATTTTTTCTTTTGCTGCTGCTCAAATTTGTTTTAGCTACACTCAACAACTCAACTTTTCTGTGCTCACATATCTTTTTACACACACATACATCTTCACACATGCATATTATATTTCAAATCTATTCACTTTATTCTTCTCAATATGCAGCTGCTGCTCAAATAACAAGCAATTTTCCACTAATGGCAAGCGTTACCGCGGGGAACATAAAGTTGTAAGCCAACGTACGCTCTACCTCAATGCCAATCAAGCGTAAATGCACCTGATTTAATACAAAAAGAAGAGATAAAATATATATGGGCGTGCATGTGTGTGTGTGTGTATTCAGATACGGAAGTGAGCAAAAAGTCAGAGCAATTGTTGCAAAAAGAAACTGAAGCTGCAATTAAAAAGTAATGCAGTAGGTAGCCTAAAAGTATGCTACGTAAATTTAATAGGCAATACAAATTAAGGTTTCACGATACTAAAAAACAGACTTTGTTGAATCTTTTTCTTTCCATCACTTTTATTTTCGGTTGCTTTTTTAATTTTTTTTTAAATAATACAATGTAAAGGAAAAATTTTGCCAGGTGGCGCATAGGGTGCATATTATTATAATGGAAAAAAATTACTCTTTATGGTTAGCCAATCAATAGAGTTCGAAAGTTCCTATTTTTGGTGTGATTTAAGAACATACTAGCTGACCCGGCAGACGTTGTCCTGTTAAAAAGTTATTTGCCTTTGTGTTTCTCTGTGCCTATCCCTATCACTATTACTATCACTATCACTATTCCTATCACTATCACTATCCCAATCCCAATCCCAATCCCAATCCCTATCCCTATTCCTATTCCTATTCCTATTCCTATTCCTATCCCTATCCCTATCCCTATCCCTATCCCTATCCCTATCCCTATCCCTATCCCTATACCTATCCCTATCCCTATCCTTATCCCTATCCCTCTCCCTGTCACTTTCCCTATCCCTATATCTATTACGAAACTCTAGCCCTCATTCCGAATCTAACCTTATCCCTTGGGTAATGAATGAAATTATGAATATCAGATTTAGCATCACTTTCTTCAAGGCAATATGACAAAACTGATGGGTGCTGCCATTCATGTCCCACGGTATTTTTCGGGATTTTTATTGGATATTCTACTATTCTGGCGAGAGAGCAATCTGAATTCTTGTCAATCAACCAAATCGGTGCAGGCGTTCATGAGTTATGAGCTTTTGAACTAGCCAGAATTTGTCAGTTGTGGCTTCCTATGGATATCACAGCTTCTAAATAAATTTTCACCTTAATCCTACCCTTTCTTAAAATAATTTCAAGTACTTAATATTCAATATTTATTAGCTTGTACTACATCAAAGTGCGATACAAATGCGCCTTTGCTTATGCAATGCTTTTGGTGTTATTGTCACGGTTTATGTTTGTATGCAAGGCGGTGTGTAAGTTCACTTCCTACCCTGCCAACCAGCAATGGATACAAATATAGATAAACAGTGAGTTACGTGAACTAAAAGAGTGTGTATAAAAAGTGGGTAATTTTGTTTGGAGATTTTACTTTTTAACCATGTGAAATTGCTCTATCGTGCGAGCTATGAAGGGCTGCATACTTTTAGGCACTTTTTTTTTTGAAATCTCAGCTAATGAAGCGAAGGGAAACAGACACATCTTTAAAACGCACATTTCTCAGTGGATATCACTCAGAAATTAGATATTTTCCCCAAAACGGCAAAAAAAAAGCCTTGTAGGCGACACACTCAAAAATAGAGCGAAAGAGAGCTAAAGGTGAAAAGTAGGTTGCTTCGGCAGAGATGGTGGTATTGGGTTAAGGATTTACCTCAATCTGTGAAGAGTGACCTTGCTGCAAATTATGTAATCTTAGTTAGTTTGTTCTTAGTTTCTTTTCCTACAGGGCAGTTTTGTGTACAATAAAAATAATTTCACGACACACTTTGTCTGCCTCATTTATATGTAAATATCCTGACATAATATACATATTTGTATTTGTATGCTCATAACCAGCCCATACATATGTACGTACATGCAGATTTGAATAGGTCCAATGAACACCCTCAGAATGGCATTGAAAATTCAAGCAAAGTAACGCATTAAAGTCAATCAAATTTTTATTGTATAATTGTGATGGTACTTAGTAGTTGTAAAGAACTAAGAACAAGAACCATGCGTGAGACGTGGGTCAGACTTGGAGAACTAGATAGGCTTTAAAAATAATTTAAAGTAATTCTATCAATTTATACCCGCAAGAGAACAATTGGACTCACCGTCTTTCTACCTAAAGAAGTAAGGGTCGACATGCCTTTATGCCCCTATAAGTATGCTATACAAATGGAAATTTACTTATTCCACAAGTGACTAGTTGGATCAACTGTAGGCGAAAGTTATTATACGTTGACCACTTTATTTAAAGATATCCGATTCCGAACAAGCACACACACATATGTACATTTTATCTTTATCTGCATGTGCTTATGTTGCGTAGGAGGGTTTTTTTCCATGACAGCTGCAATGATTTATGAATTTGATATTTTGCATGATTGGTGGCTCAATGTCAGAACACAGATATTTAGTGAAACACAACTTAATAGTTAGACTTGTACATAACAGAATTGTGAATTTTTATCACATACTTTCAGGCGGAATGCTTTAAAAGGCAAAATACCCTCTCAACCACCAATGGGTAAAATTCTACATAAAAAGAAAGTTGCACAAGCCAAAAAAAGTTGTTAATTTCTTTCGGAGATTCACTTTTTAATCGTGATGAAATTGATTTTCCGTGTACATGCGAGGCCTGCAAGGCTGCCTACTTTTAGGCACTTATTTTCGATACAAATTCTATAAATATGAGCTGCAATCAGAATTTCCATCTCTGCAGACTATGGTTCGTATGGAGTTTAAGAGTTAGACTGGCACATACTTTCAGGCTGAATATAAATTTAACCCTTTCTTTCCATAGTAGGAGAGTATGGCTACCAAAAAAAACGTTGTTTAAACGTCGCTGCAACTGACGTTGATCACTGCAATTTGACGTTTAATATCTTATAACTTTAAACGAGCTATATCCGGTACTATATCGGGAACCGATTGACCGATTTGAATGAAATTTGGTTTACAGAGTTGCCACCTATCTCATTTTTTTTAAATTATGCAGAAAGATATGCCAATATGGGTATCAAATGAAAGGTATTTTCGACGACTTGCCAACTAAAATATTTTCAAGTAGGGTTGCCACCTTACCGCAGATTGTTTGTACATATATCAGGTACTATCTCGAGAACTGCTTGACCGATTGGGATGAAATTTGAGATAGAATTATTGATTCTGAAACTATCCACTTGGGGGTTGCCACTTGGGGGGTGTACAGGGTTACCACCTGTGTAAATTTTTTTTTAATTATGGAGCGAGATATTTCAATATGGGTAACAAATGAAAGTTGTTTTCGCCGTCATACCAACTAAAATATTTTCAAGTACAGTTGCCGCCTAGGGTTGCCATTTTACCGTATTGTATTTGTATCATATTAGGATTATTTTAGGATCATTTAGGGGTCACTTTGGGATCATTTTGGGGCTATTTTGACATCATTTTGGGTTCAATTTTTTCTTAATTTGGGAAAATTTTGGAGTCATTTTCGGATCATTTTTGGATCAATTTGGGATAATTTTTGCGTACTTTTGGGTTCAATTTTCAACATTTGACGGTATTTTTGGGGTCGTTTTGGGATTTTTTATGTTTATTTAAGGTCATTTTGAGATCGATTTTGGATAATTTTGGGTCATTTTCGAATTATTTTGGGTACATTTAAGGGTCTTTGTGTGGTCATTTTGGAATCATTTTGGGATCATTTTCGGGTTGTTTTGGGAACATTTAAGAGTCTTTTTGGGGTCGTTTTGGGATTATTTTAGGGTCATTTTGGGATCATTTTGGGAAAGTAAAGTTAGCGCTAAATTGATAGAACCGAGCGAGCTCAGTGACTTAGGTACTTGATTCTTTATTTGAAAGTGGACTGAAATCAAAAAGGTTTCGAAATCACGCCACCCTGGTCGACAATGCCCATAAACTGACTTTCAAATCTCTCTACCGATCTTTACTGGATTCAGTCTGGGCGTTTTCGGGCCACAATTTGAAATAAGACGATCTTTCACTCAGCCTATGTTAAATAGGTAGCGATCAAAGAAGGACATAAACTTGAAATAAAAATCCAAACGGAAATGGCATTTGTCTGTTGCCTGCCTGCCATGGCAGAAAATCCCAACAAAAAAAGGGCACCCACAAATTTGCACACAGCTCAAGGACAAAACGATTTTCTCTAAAATTAGCAACAAGGTAAAGAAGATACAATTTGTAAATTGCAATAGATATGTACGAGAGTATACCTACACTTAAATATACGCATACAAATGTATGCACAGTAGCTGCTTGATAAAGCGGACACTTAAATTGCTGTGTAGGGCTTTTGAGTCTGACAATTGCTTTGAGCTAAAAAAGGAGATGAATTTTCGCTGAGAAGTCTTTTATGGAAGAAATAAGGTTGGCTGATGTTACCTGTCAAAATGTTGGTGGGGTTCGAGGGCTTCGGTATGGTATACCATCACACGACCCTCTTAACCGTGCAACAAAATGTGCAGAGAATCATGTAAAATAACTGAGCAAATGTATGAATGTATTCAGATTACACTCAGTCCGGTGTAACGAGTCTCTACTGTGCTTGTAGTAAGGAACATATTCATGCCCAATTATTATGGGCATACAAATGATAGGACGAAAAGAAATTACAACGAATGAATAAACTCACAAAAGAGACAAAATCTTATGAGCTGGTGGTTAAAATGAAACGAAAGGAAACATAAATGATAAAAAAAGCTCAAAAAAGCACAAAAATAATGTAAAAAAAAAAAATAAAATATGCCCAAATTTCTTTTTCATTCTAGATGAATGAGTTTTTTAATGAATAATTTTGTATCAAGCAGTTTTATTTTAAGCCTATAATGAAATACTACACCGCCACTCAAACTGTTCACATTATAAATTAAAATAAATTTTCTTGTTCGATCTTCATGAAATATTCACAGTGGCTTTATGGGTTCCCTGAGTCAGCATGAGCTTTTTATAGTTCTGGAAAAGTGGTCAGCACCACACCGCTATATCCAATATGAAGACTCAATTTGTCAGGCTAAAGAGGGAAAAGAAGAGAGGCAGGAAGGGGAAAAGGAAAAAGGAAAGGAGAGAGAAAAAGTAAGGGATGTACGAAAAAGATGAATTACGAGTTGCGGTAATAGGAGCAGGAATAGGGAGGGGGAGAGAAGAAGTAAAAAAAAAAGCAGTTGAACAAAAATAGAAAGAGAAAAAGGGGTCGTGCATATATGACGTCACGCGATTTTTGGTAGTTTTTGACCCCCCCCCCTCCCCCCATGTCACACCCAGTCACAAACTCCAGACCCCCCCCCCCCCCCCCCCCCCCCCCCGAGCGTCACATCACACCCTTAATAAATATAAATTCAATATTTATTTGACATAAAATAAGGTCCGAAACCGATTAAAATAACGTTCCGGTTTCGGTTTTGCAACGTATTTCGGTTTCGGTTCCGGTTTCGTTCTTCAACATTTATTTCGGTTTCGGTTACGGTTTCGTTCCGGTTTCGGTTTCCAAATAAAAACACGAACAAAACCAAATTTTACTACTAAAATACTCAAGTACCTATGTAGCGGCCATGATGAAATTTCTACAATATAATAATACATTTTATTAACGCTATGCATGGATGAAATTTCTGCAAAACGAATTCCTACAATTAACGCTAATGTTTTATAAGAAAAATATTAGAATGGAAGCTAAATTAAATGTTAAAATCGTCAAAAACATTAATATGAGTGGTGCTTTCTGAGGCAAGTCTGAACATTTTTTTTTTCGGATCTCGTAAACTTTTTTCGATTGCTTCATTCAACTATAGTCAAACTTCCCTTTTCAGAATTTTTATACTGAGGTCAAAACGTGTCTTTGTAACCTTGCTCGACAATCTTCCATGAAAGTTTTCAGGGTACCTATTTGTAAAAGAAAATACCTATGTGCCCAGTAAAAGAAGTGGTACATTAAAAAAATTCAAAACCGTTTGGAACCGGTTCCGGCTTTTGAAACGGTTTCGGTTTCGTTCTTCTTCAGATCAAAATAACAGTTACGGTTTCGGTTTCGGTTTTGAAAAATTAATCGGTTACGGTTACGGTTTCGGTTTTAGTCCTTGACATAAAATCTGATACATGTTTAGAATATTTATATTAATTATTAAATAATATTTGCCAATCGAAAGAATGAAAACATGCCAAATTTGAAAACGTTCATGGACGTTGCACGCTAGAAAACATGCAAAAAATAACGTGACATCACGTAAGTGCTACTCCCCCCCTCCCCCCATGTCACACTTCGTCACAAATCGCAGACCCCTCCCCCCCCCAAAGAGCGTGACGTCATATATGCACGACCCCAAAGGGAAATGATGTGAGGAAGGGGAGGTGAGGGAAGAAAAAGAAATAGAGAAAAAAGGAGGAAGGAGGCGAATTAGAGGAAGACTAACAGCAATGGGAGAAAGAAAAGGAAAGGTAGAAGAAGAGAAATAGGAAAAGGAAAGGGATATGGCAAAGGAAAAGGAGGAGGAAGGAGGAGAACGAAAAGGAAGGAGGAGGAGAGAAAACATACATAGGTAGAAGAAGAGAAATAGGAAAAGGAAAGGGATATGACAAAGAAAAAGGAGGAGGAAGGAGAATGGAAATTGAAAAGTAGGAGCTAAGAATTGGAGAAAGAGCAAACGTAACGCTAAAAGGTATAGGGATGGGAAGAAAAGAAGGAGGAGAAAAGCAAGGAGACAGATGTAAAAAAATAGGAAAAGAGGACATATCAAAGAGGAAAAGGAGACAGAAGAAGTTCAAGTAACTACATACAAAATAGGATGTGGTTTCAAAATGCTCCCATGAAGCTTTGGAGACCCAGTAAAATGAACTTATGTCATCGGCATTAGAATTATTTTCTTTTTACCTTTGATTTTATACAAAGCAATTTTAAAATTATAGCAGGACCACAGTAAATTGACCTTAAGCTATTTTCTTAAAAAAAAAAAAATTAAAATTCGAGTTATCACATTTTTGCTAAAACTGCATAAAATGCTGTAGGTATAAAAAAAAGTAAATACGCTCGTTATGGTTAATCTGCAATATTAAAAGCGCCTCCAATTATTGAGGGAGCAATAAATAGGCAGTTGCCCTCTCACTAAGTACCTACTCACCACGCTCTTTAAATTAAAAGATCAAATCAACGCTCGCAAGCAACAGTTGCTGGGGCAAACAAAAAACCTTTAACTAAAAAAGTTACCTAATATGAAACGAGAATCAAAGCGTAAACAAGAGCCAATCGAGCAACAATTTGTGAGAGACTGGGTCATAAGAGCGCGTCTAGGCTTTTTTTGTCATGCATACACTTATGTATGTATTCAAGCATATATACATACAATACATACGCATACTCACTTATTTTAAGCTCCTCACTCACAATCTGCAATAAACTGGCGGAGAGCGAACTTACAAGATTTTATTCAATTCGCTTATTGCTTGATAATCAAACGCCCCGCGCCCCACCACCCGGTGCGATGTTGCAGCACGCGCGTACCAATGACTTTCTTTGTTGGGGGTTAGACAGTGAAGTAGTTTTGCGAACATTTTATACAGTTACTCGTAGACCGGCAGATATTATCCCAACCAAACGGAGACCGACCTACGCAACTTGAAGGTAACTATCTATCCTTCTTTATTTTCCTCCCATAGTTGACGAGGTATTTTCGATAACAGTTGATACATTGAAATGTAAGACATCCCTCATTGCACCACTCATTATCACCTTTCTTTTGATACCCATATTGTACTAAAATATTTTCAGTCAACCCTGGTCCATAACTCCGAAATTCAATACATTCGGATAGTGTTTTAACATAATTAAATAATTTTTTAAAAGAAATGCATGCTTATATAAAGGGAAGTAATGTTAATTTAACAGAGAGTCATGTTAATTTAACAGAGTAGTGTTGTTGTTGTTGTAGCGAGGTGTAGCCCTGCCTAAATGTCAGACAGGGTCACCCCGAGTGTATTGCTCTTGGCCGCGTCGATATAAGAAAACGGCCCGGGTCGTTTTGGGCACGATGGGTACAGCACAAGTACTGGTACCGTTCTCGTAGAACCGACAATACAAGAAACTAGCCGTGTAGACCATGTAGGTCATTTAGCGTTACCCAGGGTGCACCAACTGGGAGGCGACCTACTCTTACACCCCTGTTAATTTAACAGAGTCGTGTTAATTTAACAGAGTCGTGTTAATTTAATGGAGTCGTGTTAATTTAACAGAGTCGTGTTAATTTAACAGAGTCGTGTTAATTTAACAGAGTCGTGTTAATTTAACAGAGTCGTGTTAATTTAACACGAAGACAAGTTTATCAACATTACATTGATGTTAAAATAACATTAGCGATAGTGTTGAAAAATAATAACCTGAAAAAGTGTTGATTTTACATGAAAATTGTTTTAGAACGTTTTCAAAAAAATTCTGAAGTTATGCGTTTGTTTTCAAAAATATGTATTTTGAAAAAGGGTGATCTTCGAACTAAAAAATCGTTAACCTCCTCAGAGTATGAGGGTCCATATACCCCTTTTCCTACCCCTCTTATGCAAAATCTCTGCTTTACACCACAAAAACCTCTCGACCTAGTGTACAAAAAAGATGGGAAGAGTACAAGTGAGCAAAAAACTGGGTAGAGAATATGGAGAAGACAAAAAATTAAATATATTGAAATTGAATTTGTATTGAATTGTTGAAATGAATTGTGTCAGCGGCTGAGTAGAATCAGTTTGACTGGAGCGCTTGGGCGAGTAAGTGGTGAATATTTATGTGGTACGGATATGGGGTGGGATTTTGTGTGTGCGCGAATTGTGGTTAATGAAGTGGAAGGGCAGAATTTAATAAGAGCAAAAATGAAGCAAAAGAATAGAATAAGCAAAGTGAAAGACAAGACTAAATTAAATCAGTGGAAAGTTTGAATTGAAGTTAATTGATAATAATAATAAATAAACCAATTGAAATTAATTAAAGAAAAGCAAGTTGTTTCATATTTTTACATATTGGCTGCTGATGCGGGGGAAGCGGACAGCATGTGAACGGGTTTTAATTACTCGCACAAATGTGGTGATCTGAAAATGTGTGATGTGCGAAAATTGCGGCAATGTGGTGGTCGAACAATAAAAAAAGTGTATTAAAAAAAATTAAAAAAAAAATTATAAAAACTCAAATATCAATAACTAAAAAACTGGAGATTAAAATTTCTTGAATAAAAATATATGAAAAAAAAATTTTAAATTTCCAACAAAACTAAAGAAATATTTTTTTATTCGGTTTCTGAGCTAAAACTGGCATTAAAACAATTTTAACTTATTTTTATAATAAAAAATATTTATATAATAACGAAAAAAAATGTATTAAACCAAAAAAAAAATTATCAAAATATTATAAAAAATTATAAATAAAATCAATGTAACATCTATAGAAAAAAAAATTTTGTTTAATTTTTTTTTTCAAAAACAAAAATGTTTTTTTTTTCTTCAAAATTTTTTTTTTTTTTTTCAAAATATTTTTTTTTGTATTTTTTTTTGCAAAATAATTTTTTTTTTTTTTTTTCAAAATAATTTATTTTTTTTCTTTCTTTGCCAAAATCAAAAATTTGCTTATCAAAAAAATGTAAAACAAATATATTAAAAATATACATATGTAGTTTAAAAATAGCAAGAGGCCTGCAAACATGCCTTCAAAAACACACACTAACCAAACATAGAATCTCAAGAAAAACAACCAAAAATAGTTCAAAAATATCGCTCATAAGTGCATAGAAAAAATATACACCAAATATGTTTCGAAGCATAAATCCAAAAATAGTTTCCCTAAAGCTTGAACTTATATATGTAGACACCCACACAACATAGGAATACACACATACATGACAGCTACCGAAAGTGAAAATTTCGAAATTTTGTCTCTATACCACCGAAATTTCCATACTTGCTCAAATAAGTGCATGCCCTGTAGGAAAAAAATTATCAAATGACAATAGGGCATTATTTATAAATTCTCATAAATAATACATAATCCCTTTTAAACACTACATATCGTTACCCTAATATAGAAAGGCCCTAACTCATATTTTCTTCCCTCGAAAAATTACTCGAAAAAACTGATGTTAGATAGAACCAATAAAACCAGATCTATTTTTTAACTACAAAAGGTTAATTAGGTTAGGTTAGCTAAGCTTGCTTTAGATAAAAACGAATAGAAAATATCCGACTATCATCATGCTAGTTTTGACTATTTGACAGTTGATAGTCGAGCTAAGCACACTTGACCCTGTTTGTTAAGTGTCAGAATACAGTGATTGTCAAACTGTCCGCTCCTATCACTTGTTTTTCAAACTTTTAGACAATAATCAGTATTTGTGTATGAAAAGCGAATTTAGAGTTATCATACCCAAGTACTAGGTTGATCAGTCTAACCTAACATAACCCTCTCAATTTCCTACTGGGTATAAAATAAATTTTTTCACTATATGCATATTTATTTGTGATCATAGCAAATTATGCTTCGCCAACCAGCCGCTACTAACTACCAAACCAGCAGCCTCCCAATTTGACAGTCAGCATGCTTTTTTTTCAGCTTATGACCTTAGCGTTTGCAATCATGCCACCAACACTTCAAGGGGCAGCTATAGCGGCTACATTGCACCTAACTTGAGTATAACGTGCACACACACACATACTCATCTACTCGTGTGTAGTCAATGGCGCATAGCAGATGAGTCACAGTGCTAATTAAACAAAAACAAAATAAAATGAAAACAAAAAAAAATTCAAACCTAAAAATGTGCCCAATACACCTTTTTAGCGCCCGCATAAAACTCTGCATGTGCTCTATTCGCGCTCTACAAATGCTAACAATAGCCGTACTCGCATGATCACTACTCAGTGTGTAGTAGTCACGTCTCACCACTCAGTCTGTGAGCAGTCACTATTCTCATACTCATTTGACTCGCTAAGCTTAATTTGTTTAGTTCTTCTTTCTCTAGTAGATCTTGATCGATTGGTCTCGATTTTAGCTAGCATTTATTTAGAGTAAGCTTTATCTCTCTTTTACCCTTCCCCTCGCTCTCTCTCTCTTTCTTTCTCTCTCTCTCTCTCTTGCTTTTCATTGTTTTGCAATATATTTACTAATTTATTATTATTTTTTGTTTAGGGAATTGTTTCAACTTTATTTTGTTGCTACTGATTGTGACATTCGCAAATGATAACTGTAGAGGACATGGGTTTAGTATAGTACTATGAGTACTGTACTGATGTGTAGCTTGTGTCATGTATGTCAACTCTTGGAGCTTTAAGTAATCCAAAAATTTTTCGCATTTGATATAGTTCCAATGATATGAACTACTTGTCGACAAGATCCAAGAGCTGACATGTTCGTCGCTAGAACCATTTAAGACTTTCAGTATCCTGGAATTCTAAGAAACTAAGAAACCACCGAAAAAGTTCCTTTTGGCTTCTCAAGAGGCATTGAGTTTTCTTCATCCACACTGATATAGCTTGCTTCCATCGCAGAAGTAGTTCACTGAAACTCATATTCTTTCTTCAGCATAGCAGTTCTGGTAGTCTTTGGAAGATTAGATATGTTTTATGGGTCTAAACAAGAACTCAGTGCTTTCCTTGTTGTTGATGTAACGGAGTGTAGCCCTGCCCAACGTGTACTTATCCTTACCCTAAATTGTCATCAATGTCTTCTAACGGGAGTTGTAGGAAACTAGCTGTTTCTACATGGTTGGACCAAAGGGAAATTCATTTGGCACGTCGGGGTTCAGTCTAGATAAGTAGAAGTTGAGCCAGTGTGACCCTTGTCTCTCGAGGAAGCTTTCCTCTCTCAAAGTCATCCCCTAACACCCAAGTTCTTTCTATAACTCAGTGTTTTAGCCCCATTGAAGAAGTCATTCACAAAACGCAAGTTCTTTCCCCAGCCTCCACAGTTCCCTCAGTCATCTCAAAATTTGAAATTTCTTCAGAACTTTCAGCAAAGAAGTTCAAATGGCCGTCAACAAGAACTCACCTTGAGCTATTGAGGAGGCTTCCGCCTTTTAAATGACTCTGGATATTCATAAGAGATTATCCTACATTGGTCCCTGGTGTGTTTGAAGAACAAAGAATACTCTTAAACTGGCGCACAGCGTCTTATCCTCGTCATCGAGCCCGGGTAGCCCCGATCCTGAATTCCGTGCCTCCCGTGCCCTTCCGGAAATCCTGGTATCCCGAAGCTCCATTTTGGATAAATATAGTCCCACGAAACTGCTCAAATAAGTCCGAAAACGTCGGAGTCCGATCCCAAAAATAAGGCCTATGGTATTTATGTGCATATCGCTTGACAGAAATAAAATACCGAGTCTTCGCTTTCGCATTATGCATACCGAGGTCAAAACGCATATTTCTATAGCTATCCCCACCTTTATGGACGATATCTGAGATAATCCCATTATTGTCAAAAACCTTCGGGCTTCGTTGCCTTAGTCTTTAGTGAAGAAATGTGCTGCGAGTACCCAGGTTTCCTACTTAGTTCGATGTCTTCTTAGTTCCAACTTCTATCTATCAATAGTTTCAAGTTCTTAGTATTGTAGAAAGGTCCCAGTATTGATAAGTGTAGCGCTCTCCGAAGTGAATCTACTTCGTTGGGAAATAGGATCCACATATAACTCTCCCGTTGAGCGATTATGTCTTCGTTTCTTGCAGTTGGGTAGTCTCAATCTTGCGATGTGAAAACTAGTTGTTGGCTGGGTTCCGAAGGATGTTGGCTCATATGAGGAAGGAAGATAATAACTTGCACTGACTGACTGATTTCGAGCCCCTTTTCCCACAAACAAACCTGAAATCCGTAGAAAGTTTGAATAATGTGCTCAGGAGAGGCATAGTAAGCTCTTGCTCCGCAGATCCCATCAGCATTTGAAGAAGCTATTAATTTTGAGGACCTTAAAACTAGAATTAATTTAGTAATAAGACATTAGTATGTTGGCTTGTCATTTCGTTTTATCTGCTAGAAACCTCTGAGCAAACATTTCCCATCATTTCCAAGCAAATAAATCCAAAGATTTATTTCTTTGCCTATTATCTACGCACCTCGACTCCTCACTTTATCTGCTTGGCAAAGTGGGTAAACAAACGATAAAATGTTAATGTAATAGACGTTATTACATTTACAAACGGCAAATAAAAATAAACACACATACATACACACAGACAATTGTATGTGAGAATAAAGGTAAACAATCTCATTATAGTAAATAGTATTTAGGTATTTAGTCCGAAAGAATGATAGTATGCGACTAGTTAGAAAAGGAAGAAGAGCGGTACCAAGTACTGATCCAAAACTGAAGTGGTTTCAGGATACGGAAATCCATCGCAATACCTTCTGCAATCTTTTTTCTAGTTCGGACTATTATGGGACCATATGAGATTTTGTATGATTTTATGCTAAAACAAGGCGTGTATGTCAAGAAAAACTGACAGTAGCTTTGACGTAGTTCAAAACCAGCTGATTTTACCAGCTGGCTAGTTTTGTAGTCATTTGTGTTTGTGTAGGGTTTTATTTTCGTCGTTAAAATAACATAGAAGCTTAGTCATCTGTCAGTTTAGCCAAGCGTCCCCAAATGTCTCTAAGGTATTACTATTGAGAAAAAAAAAAACTGAAAATGAAAGACAAAAATAAGCAAAAAAATAAACATAGCAAAAACCATAGAGCAAAAAACTTAAAAAATATAAATTAAAACATTAAGCTACATACAAAATGTGGTAAAATTAAAGAAACAAAAATTTTTGTGTAAACAAAATGTCAAGATATTTTTGACAGCGTCGCCGACACACTATGCTCGTATCAATGTCATGGTGGAATGAGTGTTTCAAGGTGTAGCGTCGCGACGGTGTTAAAATCCAAAGAGCATACGCATTAAAGCGTATTTTAAGAGATAATTGAATAGTTGATAATTTTGTAAAAAAAAATTCTTGATTTTAAAATTGTAATTTAAAAATAATTTCATTCGTCAATTAACCTCTAAGGTTCTTGCTGGCCAATTCTAAATGTGGAACACAGGTAGGGTTGCTATTTTGAGGAACTGTGGATTGTATTATTCGGCAAATGAGGTCAAATGTGATGGAATTCCAAATTTTGAAAATGAGATTTGTATGGGAAAAAGCGCCAAATTTGCAATTTTTCGCCAAATTTGCCAAATTTGGTGCGATGTAAATGTACTATAAGACTATCCACTTGTGGGTTGCCACTTGGGGCAGTTTACAGGACCAGCCACCTACCTAATTTTTTGTTTAATTGTGTAGCAAGATACATATGTCGATATGGGTAACAAATGCAAGGTATTTTCGGCGAAATGCCAACTAAAATATTTTCCAGTAGTGTTGCCACCTTACCGCAGTATATTTATATATCCGGTACTATCTCGAGAACCGCTTGACCGATTTGAATGAAATTTGGCATAGAGATAGTATCCACTTGGGGTGTCCCTTGGGGAACTAACAGGGTTGCCACCTATCTCAACTTTTTTTTTTAAATTATGGAGCAAGATATGCCTGTATGGGTATCAAATGAAAGGTATTTTCGCCGACATACCAATGGGGTTGCCGCTCAGGGTTAGCATTTTACCGTATTGTATTTTTATATTTTGGGCTCATTTTGGGATCATATTTGAATTATTTTAGGATCAATTTGGGATTATTTTTCGGGCTATTTTCAGATCATTTTGGGGTCCATTTTGGATCAATTTTTGGGCATAATTTTTGGTTCATTTTGGGCTCAATTTTGGATAATTTTGGAAATATTTACGGGTCTTTTTGGGGACATTTTGGGATTATTTAAGGATTATTTTGGAATTATTTCAGGGTGATTTTGGAATCATTTTTGGACCATTTTAGGGTCATTTTGGGATCGTTTTGGGTTCGATTTCGGATCATTTTGCGAACATTTAACGGTCTTTTTGGGGTCGTTTTGGAATCATTTTAGGATTATTTTGGGAATATTTTAGGTTCATTTTGGGTAAGCAAAGTAAGCGCCAAAATGATGGCACCCAGCAAGCTCGGTCACCCAGGTACTAACTGATTAAATTTGTTATACAAGTTACTTTCTGGCCAAGGTAGATCCATTTTTCGATATCTAAAATTTCGAAAATCACATAAATTTTGAAAATTCGACTGGTCGTAACTTTTAAACTGATTACAATAGAACGATGAAATTTGGAACAAAGCATACTAGTATCGTTGGGAGTATACCTGATGAAATTGGATAAAATCGCCATCCAACCACGCCTATTTTCGATATCGAAAACTTCGAAAATTACCTAAATTGACATAATTCGGTAAGGTGAATAGCTGGTAGGTCCTCCTAGGGGCTACATATATCATTGACAAGTCATGGTATTTTTTTTTTTTCGTTCTGAAAACTACCGCTGGATATTAATGTTCAATTTACCTGAACTTAAACTTCCTTACTTATTATAAATTATAAAGTACGCCAGCATTGCTAAAGTTGCGTATACCCAACTATCCATTACATATATCCTCACTCTATATACTTTGGCCTCACTTTAATTTTGTAAGCAATATTCGTAATTCTACCATAAATTATAATCTACTAGTCGTATTCTAATTGTTTTTATTGTAATATATACTCAATTTGCATTGCATACAAAAATACTCACACCATATATGGCTTCCCCATTCAATATTTTGATTTGTTGTGAGTCTCAATAAGCGCATAAACGGCAGTCAGACGTAAAAAATACGTAATCAATTGCCGCGAAATGACAGTAATTGATGAGAGACAAAGCGGCGTGACAGAAAAACTGATGTGTTTACAGACTAGACAAAGCTCTTAAGTAGGTAACTCCATGAAAAAGTAACGATCTTCAGAGTTACCTTTCTTTATTCGGACCAAGGTATAATCAGGCCTCGTTGTACTAACTTTATTTGATGTGATCCCATTGACGGGTCTTGATTGAACTGCTTAAATAAACTAAAGTACTCTTCTTATTCCTCGATTGTCGATTTCAGCACTAACTAGGATGCGAGAGGAAATAGTGTGTAGCCTGACAAATGAGAGATTCGAAGGTTGGAACGAAATTCCTTAAGGTAAAAGGATTCTTAGGAATATCTTAGGGAAGAAATTCGTATCTAAACTATCTGGCTACTTTCTTTTTACAATACAACTTTGCTACCTTATAGGAGTCTTTAATGTATCACGATCTCTTGCTTGCTTGATTGCCGCAAGTCTACTGGACACTTCAGTATTTTGGTATCTTACAGTTTTCTCCCTCTGAGCGCAGGGAAGACTGGGATAGGACGGATCGGTGTCCCGCTACTAATGGCGGCATCTTTATTTACACCGACGGCTCTAAGTTAGACGGCACAGTTGGAGGAGGCGTTTATTCAAGGGATTTGGACCTTGAGCTCTCCTTTAGACTAACTGATCATTACAGCGTCTTACAGGCTGAAGTGTCAGCATATTTGGACTCCGCGGCCTGGATAAGTAAACGCGCTGTCGGCGAGGATATCGTTATTTTCAGCGGCCATCAAAGCTCTTGGTTCTTACTCTTTCAACTCTTAACTGACGCTCAGCTGTCGTCGATCTCTTTAAAAGATGGCCCAACAGAACACATGGGTCCCGAGACGCAGATACATTGAAGGAAACTGTAAGGCAGACGAACTTGCCAGGGCACAACCAAACAAGTTCTTCGGGATAAAGAGCGCTTAGGTATGCCGTTTGCCACATGCAAGCTAATGGTGAAGGAGTACGCACTCCGTCAAGCTAACGAAAGGTGGTAACAATCCCCAGGTTGCCGGATATGCAAGCAAATCTGGCCAAAATGTGATCATGAAAGATCTAGACACATTCACGCCCTAAGAAGGAGAGCAATCTCAATATTGAAAGGTGTACATATTAACTGGGCACTGCCTCATTGGTGGGCACGCAGAAAGGCTAGGTGCGCCCTACCGACGATGCAGTAGGAGTTGCAAAGATGATGAGGAGGAGGAAACGGTGGAACAACTCATTTGAAACTGCCCGGCTTTAAACGGCGCGAGACCGCGCTTTTGGGGAGCTCCCTATAAAGGACTTATTGGCCTTCATCAGGTCATCTAAATGGTTCGAAGAGGAGCAACGGTATCGGTTTGGGAGTGTTAGTCCCAGGATTCTGCTATGTGGAGAATCCCAACTACTCGTGATTTTCCAAATGGCTGAGTCACGCGACTAAATTTCCTAGTGTTGGTGGTATCACAACGGCCCTTTCAAAACTGACCTACTTAAGTGTGATTCTGCGGCAGCCACTTGAACCTAACCTAACCTGTGGAGCCTAGTATGTATAGAAACCTTGTCCCACAACAAACATAAACAAATCAAGTAGCAGAACTCGGATGAAAATAAGCAGTCATTCCTTAAGACTTTTCCTTAGTCTAAACGCACCCTCATGAAACACGCTAAAGTAGGTGTAAAAATCTAATTGACACGTAATGGTTGCCTGATATATTTTCACTTTCGTTGATGGCTTTTCTTTCAATTAGTATTTGATTTTTTTTTTTTTTTTGTCTTTCATTTTTATCACTTTTTTCTATTATTGCAAATTATTTGGGGTTGGCGTCTAGAATAATGTTACACTTTCACATCTGTTTGTATGTTTGTGTGGAAAGTGAAAGAAAGCTGCGCCTATTTTATGTTTTCATTTTCGATTTTATGCAGCAGCTGATGATAATACCGTTTGACAGTGTGTGTGACTGTGAGTGCGTACTAAAACCAATTTGTAACGTCACTCCTCTAATCACTTAATAAAATCAAATACTCTTGGATGAAGGTGCTTGCTGAGAGGAGGAGTGCTGGGGCGCATTCACCTAATGTGTCGCGCGCTGCAAATATTTGGATTTCCGTCTCGAAATGACGTCACAGGACACGTCATTTCTCGTTAAATCACTATATTCGATTAGCCGGTATGCAGTGGAGGGTGTTTTTGATTTTTGTTTTTACACATTTTTTTCGATTTCTCAGCGACAATGCAGTCAAGTCAATAAAGCAATACAAAATTGAAAACAAAGACCAATTGCACGAGGGTTGTATTAGGGTACGAATGTAAATAGAAATGTATATTTATATAGGTACTTACCTACATACATTTTTAGTAGTTCTGTATGTGCCAATCGGTCGTACTAATATTGGTCTGTGTTTTTTTTTTTTTTTTTTTTTTTTTGTCGGTGATGATTCAGTTGATTCATCGGCGCATTCGGTAAAAGCGTCAAGCTGGTGGAACAAATGAAATTGTGCTGAGTTAGTAGTTCTAGTGTGCTGTGCGGATAGAGTAAGAAACGGAAAATGTATTTGTTGCGAAAGGAAAAATATTATAATTATAAAAAAAAAAATGGAACATAAATTGAAATATTGAAAATATCAAACAAAATTTCTCTAAACATAAAATACTAAAAATTAAAGTTGAGAAAAATAATTTGTTCGAGTTTCAAAACAGCAATAAACATACCAATATAAATTAAATATATATGTAGTACAGGGGCGTATCCACGGGGGTGATTTTCAGATTCAAACCCTTCCCTTCGGGATCCAAAAAGTGATACTTTTCACAGTAATACAGCAAAAAATTTAGGAAAAATTGCTCAAAGAATATATTAAAAATTGTAAAAAGTTCCAAAAAAAATAAATTAATTAAAACCAATTCAGGAAAAACAAACAAAAATTTTTTAAACAAACCAAAGCACTCATTTTAAAAAATTAATTTCCTTAAGTTGAAACACAAATTTAAATTCCGCAAATAAATTAACAATTCCACATCAAAATAAATCCAGGAAATCCAAAAATTTACCAATCGCAAAAAATGCAATTACAAATTTTTTTAAATAAATTATATTGTTAAAAAATTAAGAATTGAACCATAAGATGGGGGGAATAAAAAAATTTGCCCTACTCAGAAATTATGAAAAATATATAAAATTTTAAATAATTTTTTTTTTTAATATTTTTTTAAAATATTTTTTGTTTAATATTTTTTTTAAATATTTTTTTTAATATTTTTTTTTTATATTTTTTTTAATATTTTTTTTTATTCAAAATTTTAAAGTAAAAATAAAATAAAATTAACTAAAAACTTCAAAATTTTTTTTTTCAAATTTATTTTTAATCTCACATATGTAAAAAAACTAAAATACTTTGATCAATTTATATGTTATAAGTTGTCATAATAATAAAGCTTAGAAAATTCATATTAAAAAGTAAGAAAAAAAATAAAAATTATAACTAAACAAAAAGAAATTAAAAAACTTGAATTGAATTCAATCTAAAAAAGTTGCTTTCAAACTTTAAAATTTTTTTAAATAAATTAGATTGTTAAAAAAATAAGAATCGAACCATAAGATTAGGGGAATAAAAAATGTTCGCCACTCAGAAATTATGAAAAAATTATATAAAATTTTAGAAAAAAAATTTAAAATGTTTTTTTTTTAATTATTTTTTTTTTAAATATTGTTTTTTTTTTTTTGTTTAGAATTTAAAAGTAAAAATAAAATAAAATTAACTAAGAAACTTCAATTTTTTTTTTAATCTCTCAGGTGTAAAAAAATTATAATACTTTGATAAATTTATATAATATAATTTACAATAACTAATAATAAAACTTAGAAATTTCACATTAAAAAGTGTGAAAAAAAAATAAAAATTATAAACAATCTAAAAAAATTGCTTTCAAACTATGACATTAAAAAACTCTCAAAGCAAAAATAAATTTACAAAAAATAAAATAAAAAAATGCAAGCCACACAAAAAATTTTTTTTAAAGAAATCTTAAGACTTTGAAAAATGTAGTACCAATTATGAAAAATAATTCCTATACAAAAAATTGCATGACTTAAATAAAATTAAGAAGTTAGTGGAAAAATTTAATTGTGAAAAAAAAATTTTTTAAATATACTTTTTTAAGTTAAAAAACAATTTTAAGTCCACAAATAAATTAACAAACCCACATCAAACAAAATCCAGAAATGCAACAATGTTACCAAATCGCAAAAGATGTAATTAAATTTTTTTTAATAAATTAGATTGTTAAAAAAATTGGAATTGAACCATAAGATTGGGGGAATAAAAAAAATGTTCACCACTCAGAAATTGTGAAAAATATATAAAAATTTAGGAAAAATATTTTTTTTAGAAAAAGAAAAGAAAAAGAAAAATAATAAGACTGTACCCATTGCAAAATAATTCCTATACAAAAAAATTCATTAATAAAATAAAAATAAAAAAATGAAAAAATTTAATTGTGAGAAAAAAATTTAAACAATAAATCCAAAAACAGTATTTTGTATAGTATGTTTTGAGTAAAATAAGAAAGAGCAAACTTTTTTGTTTGATTTACATATATTTTAGCTGTTTCATTATGGCACGATAAATTCAACAAAATTTTGCCGCATGACATAATATTCGAAAATATTTTATGTACCTGTAAACAATACAAAAAAAAAACTCAAAGAACCAAAACAAATCAAAGCAAAAAATTTAAAACAAAACAAGAAAAGTGCGAAATAATAAAATTGATGGGCTAAAGTTGATAATCACATTATTGAGTTTAGTCTATTGAGCAAAGGTACAAAAAAGAGCGTCAAAAATGTATAAATAAAAATTAAAAAAAAAAAAAAATAAAATTAAAAAATAAAATAAAATAAAAAATAAAATAAAAAAATAAAATTAAAAAAAATAAAATAAAATAAAAAAAATAAATAAAAAATATAAAAAATAAATAAAGAAATAAAAAAAAAAAAAAAAAAAAATAAAAATTAAAAAAAAAAATAAAATAAAATAAAAAAAATAAAAAATAAAAAATAAAATAAAATTAAATTAAATTAAAAACAAAATAAAATAAAATATAAATAAAAAATTAAATAAAATAAATAAAAAAATAATAAAATAAAATTAAAAAAATAAAATAGAATAAAAATAAAAAAAAATTTATATGTATGTACATATGTAAAAATTAAGGCCCATATTGTGATTCACAACTAAATCAAAAGTTGTGTTGTAGTTGTAAAATTTTAAAAAATATTTTAAGTGTGAAGAGATTAACGAAATCAAAATGAAAAAAAAAAAATAGAAAACAAGATATGAGGTGAACTAAAAGAAAAAAAAAATCTAGCTAAAATAAACAAGTAACCCGAACATTAAATACCCAGCGCTAGTTTTCCATATCGAAAAAAAATCAAATTTTTAACGATACATATTTCGAAACGGTCTAATGTACAAAAAATATATATTCAAAAAAGCACTTTAAATAAGCGGAAACGCAATTTCAGTGCAATTAAGTGCATAGAAATTGATAAAGTGTTTCAAAAAAAAA
Organism: Campiglossa producta; assembly: GCA_964058755.1. Lineage (NCBI taxonomy): Eukaryota > Metazoa > Arthropoda > Insecta > Diptera > Tephritidae > Campiglossa > Campiglossa producta. The sequence continues at coordinate 9,736,864 of CAXKVI010000005.1, read as the reverse complement.
AACCACAAACATGACTAAAAAAAACAGTTTTAATAAAATTTTAAACTTTTTTATTCAATTTTTTTTTAGCGCACTGAATATACATAAACACGAAAAGCAATAAAATAGTGTCAAAAGTGCAAAAGGTCTAATAATACAAAAAAAAAAACAAAATATATATATATATTATTTTCTCAATCAACGTTGCTAGAAAAAACACCAACCTTGCGTGAGAGTTTCCTTTGTGGGTAAAGCTGAAACATAAATTTAAAACAAAATGCCCGTTTTTCATACAAAAACTATCGAGAGCATTTTAGATCCTGTCGCTCAACAGGTGAGTTTGAAGAAAACGACGTTTATTAAATTTATTTACTTAGGCTAGCAGGCCCGGTAGATTGAACGAAAATCGGGTTCCCCAATTTTAATTTTTTTATTTTCTATTAATTTTTATTTTTTCTATTATTTTTTATTTTAATTTTTTTTTTTTTTTCTATTCTTTTTTATTTTTATTTTTTTCTATTATTTTGTATTTTTTTCAATGTTTTTCTATTATTTTTTATTATTTTTTATTTTTATTTTTTTCTATTATTTTTTTATTTTTTTTCTATTATTTTTTATTTATTTTTCTATTATTTTTTAATTTTTTTCTGTTATTTTTTACTTTTTTCTATTATTTTTTATTTTTTTTCTATTAATTTTTATTTTTTTTTCTATTAAATTTTATTTTTTTCAATTTTTTTTCTATTATTTTTTATTTTTTTTTTTTCTATTTTTTTTTCCTATTATTTTTTTCTCTTATTTTTTATTTTCCATATATTATTTATTTTTTTTTTTCTATAAGTTTTTATTTTTTTTCTATTATTTTTTAATATTTTTTTCTATTATTTTTTATTTTTTTCTATTATTTTTTTATTTTTTTTTTATTATTTTTATTTTTTTCTATTATTTTTTTATTTTTTTCTATTATTTTTTATTTTTTTCTATTATTTCTTATCTTTTTCTATTAATTTTTATTATTATTTTTTTTTCTATTAATTTTTATTATTTTTTTTTCTATTAAATTTAATTTTTTTTTCAATTTTTTTTTTTCTATTATTTTTTATTTTTTAATTTTTTCTATTATTTTTTATTTTTTAATTTTTTCTATTTTTTTTTTTTTGTTCTATAACTTTTATTTTTTTTTTTTCTTTTATTTTTTTTTTTGTTCTATAATTTTTTATTTTTGTTTTTCTATTATTTTTTATTTTTTTTTTTAATTTTTTTTTCCTTTATGTATTTTTTTCTATTATTTTAATTTTTTCTATTATTTTTTATTTCAGTTTTTTCTCTATCAAATAAGCCCTGCTTTCCATTTCCAAACAGTGAACAGTAGCTTTGTCCTCATCTTTTATTTATTTTTCATTTTTTTTTTTTGTTATTCATATTTTGCAATACATGCGGCAGGCATGAGAATTAATTTCTTGCTGGGAATTGAGTTGAATTAATTGAATGAATTTTTTGTCGCAATTTCGCGCGTAATTTATGCTGTCATTTATTTTCATTTCTTTTTTTTGACAGCTTTTCAAATTTAATTTCATTTGACAATTTACTTATTTGGCAAATGCTTTGATTAGGATATTCGCAATAATTTATAAATATTTCATTGCCTTCAATGTGATTATTAGATTAAACAAAATTTTAATGGATATCTGGCCGATGAAAAAATGGCGAATAAAAATATGGCCAATGAATAAATGCGGCATACTTTTGGGAGGGAGCACAGTTCTGTTTTTTTTTTGTTGGTGCGGTTATAGGGTTGCCACCTACATATATACATTTTTTTTTAATTTTGTAGGAATATATGCCAATATGGGTACCAAATGAAAGGTATTTCAGCGATATGCTAACTAAAATATTTTCAAGCAGGGTTGTCACCAAGGGTTGCCACCTTACCACAGAATATTTGTATATCCGGTACTATCTCGAGAACCGCCTGGCCGCTTGGTATGAAATTTGGCATAGAGATAGCATTATTTATTCTAAGACTATCCACTTGGGGGTTGCCACTTGGGAAGGTTTACAGGGTTGCCACCTATATCATTTTTTTTTTTTAATTTTGTAGCAATATATGCACATATGGGTATTAAATGAAAGGTATTTCCAGCGACATACCAACTAAAATATTTTCAAGTAGGGTTGCTACCTTACCGAAGTATATTTGTTATTGTATATTTGTATATTTGTGTTTGCGGTACTATCTCGGGAACAACTTGACCGATTTGGATGAAATTTGGCAAAAAGATGGAGGGTGTACAGGGATGCCACCTATCTAATTTTTTTTAATTATTGAGCGAGATATGTCATTTGGATATCATATGAAAGGTATTTGTATTGTAATATTTTGGGATCACATTTGAATTATTTTAGGATCATTTAGGGGTCACTTTGGGATAATCTTGGAGCTATTTTGAGATCATTTTGGGTTAAATTTTGGATTATTTTGGGAACTTTTGGGGTCACTTTCGGATCATCTTGAAGTTACTTTGGGATCATTTTTGTATCATTTTGGGATCATTTTTGGGTTATTTTGGGTTCAATTTTGGCTCATTTTAGGAACATTTGAGGGTCTTTTTGGAGTCGTCTTGGGATCATTTTAGAATTGTTTCGGGATTTATTTTAAGGTCATTTTGGGTAAGTATTAGAGCAAGCTCGGTCCTCCAGCTACCTTTCTATACAAAACACTCTAGACCCTAGAGCATCAAAAGCCAACTAAAAACTTGTCTAAATTTCCCGAAAAAAATCAATTGACCTAAAAAAACTTTTTTGAAACTTATCATGAAATTTTTGAAAAAGATGTTTTTTTGTTTCCGTAGCAAAAACATTTTAGTAAAAAATATATTTATGAAAAAATGAACCTTCCAAATTGTCAAATGATCCCATTTTTTCGTACGCAGCTGTATGTTCTGTTTCAAAAAAGCTGGCGCAAAGTAATTATCAGCCTCATAAATTAAAAAAAAAAAAAATTACGAAAAAGAAGAGTAACTAGTAAATATTACACAAGCTTAGACAATTTTAGCGATCTTAAGCGCACGATAAATGGAAGCGAATGTGAAATATGAACCAGATGTGGCATAATGATACAGTACCAAGTAGCAACCGCAACATTTAATTCTGTGTAATTATGTTTTCTTTTTTTTGCTGGCGCAACATGTTATTTTTGGCAGCAGTAAGTGAGTTTTTGTATTTTTTTCAATTTTTTTTTTGTTATTTTTTTTTTTTTAATTTTTTTTTTTTTTGTAGTATTCTCAACACTTTTGGCACACCAAGAAAAAGCAAAAACAAATCATGAAACCTGCCAAAACCACATCAAATATCGAAATGTGACATATGCGGTTTAAACGCAAAAAGAAAACATCTGTTCCATAGAAACTGGAATATTCTAACATCAACAAATAGCGCCTACGCAATGCGTCATTAACTGTTGATCACTACAAAAGAAAACAATCAGAATTCGAATAGTAATTCATTAAAAAAAATACAAAAACAACAACCGCAAAAGCAACTGATACTCACCATAAATGACAGTCAAAACAAAAACCGGCCGCATTCACTCATTTAGCTTTGTTAATTTTTTTCGATTTATCGTTTTCACATCGTAAAAATGACGCCCACCTTACTACTGCCAATCTAACCGTTTGTTTGTACCTCACCTTCACTTTCTCTCCCATGCATGCGGTTTTGAATGGTTACACAGACGACAACACTAATCGGGATTAACTTTGGTCTACATACGAATCAAATTGAAATCTGACATAAGGTACTGTAGCTCCTGTCAGATGTGTATAAAATAAAAAAAATGCAAAAAGAAAATAAAAATATTATGAATTCGAGAAAAAAGCTTAATGTAACAAATATGAGTCACAATTGAATAAAATTAAAAAAATGGGAAAAATTATGAAAACATTTTAAAAAAGTTAAAAAATGGTACAGATTTTAAAATTCGACCACTATTGGCAAATTTCGTTCTAAATAGGTGGCAACTCTACACAAAAATATGTATGACTTGAAACAGGGGCGGATCAACGGGGTGGACTTTCAGGTTCAACCCTTCCCCCCCCCCCCCCCCCCACCCCCTCCACAGAGAGGGGTTTTAGTTTCAAACCCCCTTCAGGATCCAAAAAGTCATATTTTCACTGGAATTTTTTCATACGCATTTATCCTTGGAACCTGATAAAAAAGATCGTGTGATTGGAATGAAAATTATATCGGTTGTTTTTTTTTTAATTGTTGCAAAATGTATGTATACGACGAGTCCACTGGGGTGGTTTTCAGGTTCAAACCCTTAGTAAAAATTACACAAAAAATAAAGTAGAAATTAAGCAAAAAATACAGTAAAAAATACGAAAAATACAGTAAAAACGCGAAAAATACAGTGAAAAATACAGTAAAAAACACGAAAAATACAGTAAAAACGCGAAAAATACAGTGAAAAATACACTAAAAATACAGTAAAAAATATAGTAAAAACTACACAAAAAATATAGTAACTCACGCGAAAAAATATAGTGAAAACTACCAAAAAAATAGTAAAATTTACACAAAAAATAGTAAAAATTACGCAAAAAATATAGTAAAAATTACACAAATAGTAAAATTTACACAAAAAATTACGTTGAAAAGGTAGCAAAAATTACACAAAAATTTTGGTAAAAAATTAATTAAAAAATTACACAAAAAATATAGAAAAAACTGCCCAAAAAATATAGTAAAAAAAATACCCAAAAAATAGTAAAAATTACGCAAAAAATATAGTAAAAAACACAAAAAAATAGTCAAATTAACTAAAAAAATACAGTAAAAATTACACAAAAAATATAGTAAAAATTACGCAAAAAATTAAGTAAAAAAGGGTAAAAGTTACGCGAAAAATATACTAAAAATATAGTAAAAATTACTCAAATATATAGTAAACAAGTAAGGAAGTCTAAGTTCGGGTGAAACCGAACATTACATACCCAGCTGTGCACATAAAGTGGGCGTGATCGTTCACCGATTTTTCTTATTTTCTGTGGTAGTACTCTACATAAACATAACATGCCTGGTACCTAGTTTCGTAAATCTATCTCACACCGTTCTGAAGTTGTTAGCAGTCGAATTTAAAAATTGCTTGACTCATAAGTGGGCGGTGCCACGCCCACTTTCCAAAATTTTGAAAAAATTATGTAAAGAATATGAAAGTTGATGTATGTACCAAATTATATTATTATAGCGAAATCAGTTAATTAGATATGGACTTTTCAATATTTCCACCTCCTTTCAATATAACTTTTATGAAAAAGTAGGCGTGGTCGCGAAGCGATTTCGTTTATTTTCTATAGCTGAATTTACCACAACAATAGTATGTCCTCTACGAAATTTCGTTATACTAGCATAAACTGTTCTGAAGTTATTAAGAGTCAAAATTTTAAAATTTCTTCAAATATACGTGGGCGGTACCACGCCCCCTTTTCAAAAATTTTTATAAAATCGGCCTTAGAACATCTAAATCAATACATATTGCAAATTTTATCATTGTAGCTGCTTCTAATAGTGAATTAACCCATTTTATACGTTTTTCGAAATTTTCGATATCGAAAAAGGGGCGTGGTTATGGTCCGATTTTACCCATTTTCAATAGCAATCTATTCTGAACCCAAATAAGTACGCATGCCAAATTTGGTGAAGATATCTCATTATTTGCTCAAGTTATCGTGTTAACGGACAGACGGACGGACGGACGGACGGACGGACGGACAGACGGACGGACATGGCTCAATCAAATTTTTTTTCGATCCTGATCATATTGATATATGGAAGTCTATATCTATCTCGATTCCTTTATACCTGTACAACCAACCGTTATCCTAACAAAGTTATAATACCCTGTGTACAAGTACAGCTGGGTATAAAAATTACCCTAAAAACACGGTAAAAATTACACAAAAAGTATAGTAAAAATGACGCCAAAAATATGTTAAAAGTTGCGTAAAAAATACAGGAAAAATTACACAAAGAAATCGTAAAACTCGGCAGCTTTTTAAACGATTTACATAAGTTATACCTTGCATCTGAGATTGCCCATACTAAGAAATGTAGATATATATTTTTTTGAAAAACAAGAGAAAATGTCCCCGAAATTAAAAGAAACCCCCCTTTCCAAAATCCTGGATCCGCCACTGACTCGAACCCAGTTCTGAAGTTTACACATTAACATTTTATTTGGTGCTAATAAAAATTTAGCGAACTTAATTTCTAAATAGGTGGCAACGCTACCAAAAATATAATGTAAATTAATTTGGAAATAGGTGGCAAACACTAAACAAATTAGGTAAAATTTCAAGCCTTCGCATTTACTTTGGCTAAATTAATTTCCAATTAGGTGGCAACCCTGCACAATCTTTTTTTTTATAAAATTTGATTTATATTGTACTTAATATTTTAATTTGCAAACACTTTTGCCTTAGTCCAATATTTAAATAGGTGGCAACACTATTCACACTGGAGAAAATCCTTTTGCCAATTAGCTCGCTAAACCGAATTAACATCTCGCCTGTCTCCGCCATAACCACTCTCAAATAGTAACTCCAAATATATATGGCATAATAAATATGCGCGTAGGTCAAATTAGTGTGCGATCATCAAAATGTGTGGTCGATCGCACGTTTGGAGCGCAAAGTATTCATTCTCACCTTCTCGCCATAATTAAATGCCGGCATTCATAATTTTTTTTATTCGTAGCTTGTGTGACGCTCACGCAAGAACCGTGTAATTTCCGCGTTTTTTACCATTTACGGTTAGGTATAATTAACTAGTTTTTTGTATATGTTTCAAATTTTATATCGAACGCTATTTGTGAGCTCTGAATTTATTAAACAGAATATTAAAATCTGTTTATGACCTTTTAAGGTTAAGTGTTCATTTGTTTGTGCCTTTGCGCGTCTTTAGAATAATAACTGTTGTGTGTTTAAATTTGAGGTTAGTTCGAAAACCTAACCTAACTTTTTTTTGTTTTGCTTTATGGTCTAGGTCTCATTCGAAGTTAGAATTATTTCTATTGATTACGTTCCCATTGTGGCAACTTGTGGTAGCTCGACTGAAGGTAGAACCTTCTATATCTGCCCTATTCAGAATATTTTTTCCATCTCCCCATTTTTTTTTTTTTTTTTTTTTTTTTTTCTTTAAAAACGACCTATTTCATTTGAAATTGTATTTAATTAGCCTTATTTGGACCATTTTAAGAACAAATTCTGTTCAATCGTTAGCCATTTTCGAAACGGCATTCGAGATAAGGTTATGGGAAACTCATTTGACGATTCTAAAGTAAATTTTCATTTATTATTTTTTTGTCGCCACTTAAATTTTTATATTTTCTTCCATCAGTTCTAAATCTGTAGACTTTACAGGTTGTAAGATGTTCGAAATACATAAAAAAAAATTAATAAAATTTAAAATAAAAAAAAATTTGGACATTTGCCGAACATCTAAATGCATCTTATAAAGGCACATCACGCGAAGGTAAAAAAAAATTTCTCACAAAATTCAATTTGATGTTTAACAATGCCTGACGATATTTATATTTTTTGTAGTATATTAGTCGAAGTGGGCGTTAAAGAAAATAGTGTGGTTAGGGTTAGTAAGAAATCGAAAAATATAGCTTATATTTGACTTGTTCTAGCCATTAGTCATCGATAGGTTAATGGGCTGCAAAAAAAAAAAAAAAAATGGAGGATGGAAAATGTCGAAACAAACAAAAAACTTGAAAGAAAAATCATAGAAAGAAAACAAAACATCAAAAACCATAAAGAAAACATTGGCAAAGAACCAAAAATATGACACAAAAAAAAAAAAAAAAAAAAATCAAAAAAAAAAAAAAAGAAACAACAAAAAAACTAAAAAGAATAGTCTCATAGAAAGAAAACAAAACATCAAAAACCATAAAGAAAACATTGGCAAAGAACCCAAAATATGACAAAAAAAAAAAAATCGAAAGTGAATAAACTTAAACAAAGCAAAAATAGCATGTAGCACCTGATACAGATAGAAGTGAAACTTCTTAAATCAAACAGAATAAGAGTAAAATGACAATTATAAATTGGATAAATATTTCGATATAAGTATTTGTATTTCAATCCAGCCCCATTCTAAGAAGTTTAACTTATAAAAAAAAGAAAAAATGAAAAAAAAAATCAATAAAACATAAGACAAAAATTAAGAATAAAACAAAATTTAAGTGAATAATTTATGATACTATAAACTATAAAAGCTATAAAAACGTTAGCCATATGATAATAATATTCTATTCTTAACAAATTTAATGAGTAAATATATGACGGCGAAATTGTATTAATTTTTTTTTTTTTGTTTTTACAAAAATGTTTTATGCTTTGATGCGGGAATTATTGTTTTTGGCACTTACAGGTGTTTACATAGTTTTAGCTGTAATGAAATTTCCCATATTTTTTTTTGTATTTTTTAGGCTACTATATACATTAGGGTAGGCAAAAAAAAACTGATTTTCGTTTTTTTCGAAGGGCATACAGAAATTCGAATTCCTGTCCATAAATGGAGTACAATGACCAAATATGAGGTTATGTTAATGGCGGGGGAGGGGGTGTGGGGCTAGCGACCCCACGACCCTCTAAAGATTTTCTTGGTAGAATTTTCGATCACAAGCGAAACTAGTATATAGTAAAGCCCTGCACAAGATGATTCGTTTTGTGTACCACACAGTGTAATTCTATTAATTGTCAATGGTTGTCTTGATTCGTTCGCCGCACGAACACAACTTCTCCGACACTAAATAAAAATACGACTTGATTTGCACTGCATTCGTCCATTGGTTAGCAAGTGGACTCTTGTACCACTCTCGGACCATTTTATGCTACTTTTGGCCCACTTTCGGACTTTCTGTCACTTATGGACCACTTTCGAAACACTTTTGTGTCACTTTCGGACAGTTGCGGACCACTTTGTGTCACTTTCGGACCACTTATTGACCATTTTGTGTTACTTTTGGACCACTTGCGAACCACTTTGTGGCACTTTCGGAAAATATTACTTATGTTATATGTTATGTCATGTCTTTGGAGCCAAATAAAGGAAATTTTCCTTCAAATAAGGAAACTCTTTATTGAGTGTACCTACTCACACATAAGCAAGGAGTGTGGGGCAGGTGTACCTGCTTTATTCAGGGCAATTTTAAATAATTTTTCACTTAGCGGATTTTCTTGCCCTTCAAAAAAAAAAAACGACGAAGTATTTTTTTTTTGCCCACTTTAATGTACATTAATATGAGACATATACATTAGGGTGGGTTGAAACTTGTTTTCGCTTAGTATTAGAATGAAAGAGGATTAAAACAAAAGTTTAAAATAAATTATTCGATCGTTCAAATGGTTCATGAAATTTTCTATCAAAAGTTTGAGTTGTTATTTACGAGTTTGAAAAAAAAAAAATTATTTATTTAAAAAGCGATATTTTATATATTTTATTATATATATACATTAGGGTGATTCAAAAAAAATATCGACTTGGTCTTACCCCTAAAAAGTTAGGTATTGATGAGAAAATAAGCCTTGCAAAAAATTAGCGCTCTAACTTCACCCCTAAGGGTTAAGGCTATTTTTTCGCCCTTTCCCATACATTTTGTATGGGGAAAAATGGCATTTCTTTCAAAGTGAATTTTCTTTTAATTTTTGAAAATATTTTTAACGCTAATTTTTTGCAAGGTTTATTTTCTCATCAATACCTAAAGTTTCAGGGGGTAAGACCGAAAAAACAACCAATTTTTTTTAACGTCCGATTTCTACATTAACCTCGTAATTACTCGGCTTTTCATCTTAGATTACTTACATGTAGACACCAGTCTCCCGTATAATACTCCTTGCTAGTTCGTAGAGAACCCAAATTAACGAATTTGGCTAACACTTTGATTGAAGCGTAAACACTTTTACTGGGCTTTGTTCCAAACAATCAATCCAGTGTTATTCAAACTGTTTAGTACCCCAGAGTTTACTTAACTGTTTCCAGTTGGAGTATTTTTTCGAGCCAGAGATTTTCCCTATTGGGATGTCAAGTGAATTCATACATATGAAAAAATCTTACATTGAGAACGTGTGCTGATTGAAGGGCGAATAATACCGCATAGTGTTGGGAATTGTAGTTCATTTAAGTGATCAGAGATTTCAAACTCAAGCTCACCAAAATGAACTAGTTCATGTAGTTCGTTTTTAGTTCAATTATTTATACAAGAGTTTGCCCAGTGGTTGAAATTCAACCACAAAACCTTATTCTAATATACCACGTTTTTTTAAGTCCCTTTGATTTTACTATTTTTTCCTTTCCTTTCTGCTTTTTACTCTCTACACCATTAACTAACGCAGTCTCAATTACCTTTTTTTAATTCATATAATTTTTTAATTTACTTTTTTTAGGTTCACCTACCTCAATTTGTTCTGCATTTTTCTTTCCTTTCCTTCCATTTCTTTCCTTTCCTTCCTTTTCTTTCCTTTCCTTCCTTTTCTTTCCTTTTCTTTCCTTTCCTTTGCGTTCCTTTTTTTCTTTCATCTTCTTTCCTTAGCTTTCCATTCCAGTCCTTTCTTTTCCTGTCATTTCTTTTCCTGTTCTTTCCTTTCCTTTACTCACTTTTCCTTTCCCGTCATTTATTTTCCTTTCCTTTCCTTTCCTTTCCTTTCCTTTCCTTCCCTTTCCTTTCCTTTCCTTTCCTTCCCTTTCCCTTTCTTTCCTTTCCTTACCTTTCCCTTCTTTTCTTTTATTTTCTCCTCTTTTCGTTTTCTTTCCTCTCCTTTCCCTACCTCTCCTTTCTTTCCTTTCCATTCCTGTCATTTCTTTTCCTTTTTTCTCTTCTTTCCGATACTTACCTTTAATTTCCTTTCTTTTTCAATCTCTTTTATTCCTTTATCTTCCTTTTCTTTCCTTCCCTTGTCATATCTTTCCATTTCTTTCCCCTTTCTGGCTTTCCCTCCTATCATTTCCTTTCCTATCATTTTCTTTCCTTTCTTTCCCCTTACAATTCATTTCCCTTTCTTTCTTTTCCTTTCGGATTGGAGGGTTTGTGGATAGATAGATAGTTGAATTTTTGGAACAGGACCGCTGACGGGTCTGCTAGTTAGTTCATATAGCTCTTTACAAATGCTCCCACTAATCTGTATCTCTTTCTTTTCACTTATCATTTCCACAGGTCTCCCGCCTTGTCATACTACACGAGGATGCTGAAGATGGCAATGCCATGCCCGATCTCAGTCGCCCAGTACAAGTGGTATCGGCAGCTGTGGCCAATCTTGTTAAAGTTGGACGTGAGACCATTAACAGTTCGGACGACAAGATACTGAAGCAGGAGATGCCGTCATCTTTGCAGCGCGTTGAGAATGCCTCGCAGTTGCTGGAAGAAGCTTCCGATATGTTACGAGCCGATCCCTATTCGGGACCGGCGCGTAAAAAACTAATTGAAGGAAGTCGCGGTATACTGCAAGGCACCTCATCGCTGCTGCTCTGCTTCGACGAGTCTGAGGTGCGTAAAATCATACAAGAATGCAAACGGGTGCTCGATTATTTGGCAATCGCTGAGGTTATCAATACAATGGAAGATTTGGTGCAATATCTAAAAGATCTCTCGCCATGCTTGAGCAAAGTTGCGCGCGAGGTGGGTGCACGTGAGAAAGAGTTGACACATCAGGTGCATAGTGAAATTTTGGTGCGTTGTCTGGAGCAAGTGAAAATACTAGCACCCATACTAATCTGCAGCATGAAAGTCTACATACACATTGTCGAGCAACAGGGCAAGGGTGTGGAAGAGGCGGCCGAGAATCGCAATTACTTGGCGTCACGCATGAGCGATGAGATACAGGAGATTATACGCGTGCTACAACTGACCACCTACGATGAGGACACTAGCGAGTTAGATAACCTAACGGTGCTGAAGAAGCTGAGCAATGCTATCAATAATAAGTCTGAGCTCGCCAACGATTGGCTCTCGAATCCATATGCGCTCAAGGGTGGTGTGGGCGAGAAGGCGCTCCGTCAAATAATTGACAATGCAAATGAGATCTCTGAGCGCTGTCTACCGCAAGACGCTTATCCGATAAGGCGTTTGGCTGATGAGATCACCGCCATGACGAATAGTTTGTGCGAGCTGCGTCAAGATGGCAAAGGCACCTCACCGCAAGCAGAGTCTTTGGCGCGTGCTATACGCGGCAAGCTCGGTGATCTGCAAGCGCTTGTGCGCAACGCCGTGATTGGTGTCGACAAAGCAGGCTTGCAGCAGACAGCACACACCATACAAGGACGCTTGGAACAGGCCGTTAAATGGTTGCAGCATCCGGAGATCAACGATGGCGGTTTGGGTGAGCGCGCTATCAATTTGATTGTGGAGGAAGGGCGCAAGGTCGCCGAAGGTTGTCCGGGTCATCAAAAGGCAGACATCTTGCAACTGTGCGACGAAGTGGAGCGTCTCAAGCGTCAAGCTGCCGGCAATACGCCCGCAGCCAAGGAAGCCGCAAAACAGTTGATAAATAAACTGCACGAGCTCAAGGCGGCCATACAAAATGCGTTGGTCAATCGTATTGTGCAAGACTTCATGGACGTTAGCACGCCACTCAAACAGTTCACCGAAGCTGTCATGATGCCTGAAGGCACGCCGGGACGCGAGCAAAATTTCAATCAGAAATCGAATAACCTACAAGCATTTAGCGATCGCGCTTCGAAAACATCACGCATGGTGGCGGCTGGCGGCGCTTGTGGCAATAAGAAGATCGCCGAAATTCTGCTGTCTTCCGCTTCACAAGTGGACTCACTCACGCCGCAACTTATTAATGCCGGACGTATACGCATGAACTATCCGGCAAGCAAGGCCGCAGATGAGCATTTCCAGAATTTGAAGCAACAGTACGCAGATACAGTGTTGCGCATGCGCACACTTTGCGATCAGGCTACTGATCCCAACGATTTTATCAAGACATCCGAAGAGCATATGCAAATGTATGCCAAGCTATGCGAAGATGCCATTTTGAATAAGCAACCACAAAAGATGGTCGACAATACATCGAATATAGCGCGCTTGATCAATCGTGTGCTCTTGGTGGCCAAACAGGAAGCGGATAACTCGGAAGATCCGGTATTTACGCAAAAACTGAATGCGGCTGCAAATAGGCTGGAGAGCTCGCTGCCAGCGATGGTGGGTGATGCGAAGCGCGTTGCAACCAACATCAATGATCCAGCGGCAGCGCATGCGTGGAAGCAATCATTCCAGCGGGTAAGTAATAGGTGGGCTCTAGAGCTCAGGAGTCTAGGAATAGTGCTCAACGAACTTTTTTAGAAATTAAACGTTTCTCATCTATTTGCAGTTGCTGGGCGATGTGCGCGACGTACGCAACGCCATTGCACCAACACCACCACCACTGCCCACTTCACTGCCACCACCAGTACCAGAGCTCAGCGCGCTGCACATCTCCAACCAAAATGGTAAGTAATGATGCTGAGGTGTAGAAACTCATTAATATTTAGGCAAATTCTCTCCAACAGCCGAACGCGCTCCCCCACGTCCGCCACTACCACGCGAAGGTTTGGCTCCAGTGCGTCCTCCACCACCAGAGACCGACGACGAGGATGAGGGCGTATTCCGCACAATGCCACATGCTAATCAACCGATTTTGGTGAGTAGTTTAAAAAAAAAAAACAGAGATCTTCCTTTAAGCCCCAGCCTAAAACTAACCTCTTTTTTCCTTCACTCAGATTGCAGCGCGCGGTCTCCATCAAGAGGTACGTCAATGGTCTTCGAAGGACAATGAAATCATTGCTGCCGCCAAACGTATGGCCATTCTGATGGCACGCCTCAGCGAGCTGGTGCTCTCCGATTCACGTGGCAGCAAACGTGAACTCATCGCTACTGCCAAAAAGATTGCCGAAGCTTCTGAGGATGTGACCAGGTTGGCGAAGGAGCTTGCACGCCAATGTACAGATCGTCGCATACGCACCAACTTGCTGCAAGTTTGCGAACGTATACCCACCATTGGAACACAATTGAAGATTTTATCGACGGTGAAAGCGACCATGTTGGGCGCGCAAGGTTCGGATGAGGATCGTGAGGCCACAGAGATGTTGGTGGGCAATGCACAAAATTTGATGCAAAGTGTAAGTGTAGCGGAAACTCATGAGTCATGGTCCATGTTCTTTTTCTGATATGACTTTCTCTTCATACTCTTACGCAGGTCAAGGAAACAGTGCGCGCAGCGGAGGGTGCTAGCATTAAAATCCGCTCCGATCAGACAAGTAACCGCTTGCAATGGGTACGCCGTCAGCCGTGGTATCAGTACTAGGCGTCAGACCGTTGGCCATCTAACGAAAGTCTATGCCTTTAAGTGCCCTACAATTTATATTTGCCACCAATTTTATGTATTTATTAGTTTAAACAAAATATTTAAAACTATAACTTTTTTAATTTACTATTTAAAAAAAATTACAACGAACAAAATTTTTCTTAACCCTCTTTTGCCATTTGTTTATTTTCTAAGCTTTTAGTGTGCTAACGAATTTAATTGAAATTTTTTTGAAAACTTGAAAGGTAAATAAAAAAGCAATAATTTGTACTAAAAAAAAAAAACAAACTTACAAGTAGAAATTAAAATAAAATAAAAAACATGTTAAACAAAATATTGAATTTTTTTCAAAACTTTTTTCAAAATCTTTTTTAAAATATTTTTCAATACGCTCAAATTCTCAAAATTTTACAAGCCCAAGCACATTTTTTTTTTGTTTTTCAAAAAGACCTTAGAACATTTTTCAAAAACATCATCCCATTTTTGAAAATCTCCTTATCTCAAAAGTTCTTTCAAAAAAAAAACATCTCAGAATTTGGTTAAAGATTATCCTATCTTAAAATACTCTAAATAGGTCAAAACGTTTTTCAAACAGTCCTACATACATATATCAGATTTCTTTTCAGAAATTTTCTTTTTAAGTTTTTAAAAACACCATCTTAAAATGGAATTTGTTCAAAAACAGTTCACCTCAGCTTCTTGTTGGAAAACGTCGAAGTATTTTTCAAAACTTTCTGTCTTCGTATATTTTTGGTAGAGTGACGGCCTTTCTGAAAAACGCTCTATCTCAAAATCAAATTTGCAGCTATCTGAAAAATTTTTTTCAAAAACGTCTAATTGAAATTATTTGAAAACTTGAATAGTACTGTCTCCAAGATCATTCCACCACAGAATTCTGTTAAACATAAACGCTCTATCTCAAACACATAATCGCGGCTATCTCAAAAAAAAAAAAAATGTTCAAAAACGTCTAATTAAAATTATTTGGAAACCTGAAAGGTACTGTCTCAAAGATCATTCCACCCAAGGTGAATTCATACAGATGGGCTCGAGCGAATTCAGATCTACACACACGCACACACTCCTTGTAACTGAAAATGTCAGACAAAGCAACAACATAAGCAATTTGACAGCTACGATTCGGTTTTCAAGGAAGAAGAAGAAACCATATGATGGGAGGATGCCACCTGTAATGAATTCGCCTTGATTCCACCTCAGAATTTGAAAAACGCTCTATCTCAAAATCAAAGTTGGGGCTATCTAAAAAAAAAATTCAAAAACGTCTAACTGAAATTATTTTGAAACCTTGAGATATACTGTCCCAAAGATCATTCCTTCTCAGAATTCTCTTAAAGTAGGTCTTATATTCAAATAATAAAAACTCATTTTTTCAAACTCCCTTCATCTAAGTATTTGTTTGAAGAGCCCTGTATTGAAAGTTTTTCAAAAGCTAACCTCAAATTTTTTTTTTTAATTTTTTTCAAAAACCCCTCATTTTCATAAAGCTCTTAAAGTTGAAAATTTTTATAAAAATGTAATTTTTATGAATATGAGGGTTAATCGTTTTCTGAGATATAGCGTTTTTGAGCCGGGAACCGATATAGCATAATCTACCCAGCTGACGATTTCTGAATGAATGAAAGACAAAATTAAGTACTTAATTTGAAAAAAAAAAAAAATTTAAGTGAATATGTTAATAAAGTACCGATGAACTGCCGATTTTTGTTCAGCTTCGGCTATGTTCGGCAGCTAATTTTCAATTTAGCGTTGAACAAAATTGGGGAAACCCATTTTTCTGTGTTTTTTTCCCCCCTTTTTTTAATTAAAATCTCGAACTTCAAGTCAGTAGTTGCTGGCTGGGTCTTTCGGATATGTTCAGCAGCAAATCTTCGGCTCGTTTTTCTGCCTAATTTTTTTCCCGAAAAATCCGTTCAAGATTAGATGGAGAAACCGGCTAAAAGCTTCCAAAGCCTTCATTTCCAGATAAGCTTTTACGAAATGGCGTCCATCCAATGCTTTATGCTAAAATGAATTCGATATGAAGAACTAGTTTAGAATAATAAAACAAAAATAAAAATCACAGTATACGGAATTTATCCAATATATTTCTGATTACATTTCATTGCATGTAAATTTTTACGCTTCGATGCATCGCATGCATATTTAATGCCACACATTCAGCAATATCCCTGCAGTGAAACAGCAAACTAGGTGGAGGAATAAACTAGTTTAGACTTAAATTTTTCAGACTCTGACCAAACTCGTTGTACAAACTAAAAATCTCAAGTTTTGATAGCACTGGAGTGTTTGTGTGAGTTTGAGAGTCTCAGTAGACGTTTTTAAGTAATTTTGTTATTTCCCGCACTACGGCTGTAACCTTTGACATTTCCTATGGGTACTGTTTGCTTTTTAAAATTTACTTTTCGTATGACATTTATCTACGTTAAAGATTTTTTTTTTTTTTTTGGGCAAGTTGAGCTTTTACTTCCTACAACTAGTGTAGTAGTTTGCCACTAGTTGGTTTGACTGCGGGGTATAAGAACTCAAACATGCACACGTGCATTTTCAAATTCATGTCATGCATCAAAATGTAATTTTCCGCCATTTTTCATGTTGTTGAAAAAAACACAAAAATGATGAAGCCACAAAATACATATGTGCATTTCCTATTTCGAGCGGTAAAAATAGATTACAAACAGGAATAACAATAAAAATATGTAATTGTAGATCACATAAATTGCAGCGAAAACACATGACATGAATTCTATAATTGTTTTTAGTGAACAGCGCCATCTAGCGAGAAAACATATTTGTACCCCTAATACTGTTCAGCAACAAAACCAAGATGCCTCAATTCCGACTACCCTCGCTTAGCGGCACTGAACTATTGCTCTCCCAGAGGGTAAAATACCTCTGTGACGAAATAGATAGCAAACTCAACTGGAAGCTGAACGTTGAGAAAATATTAAACAAAGCATACATTGCCTACTACTCCTGCAAACGAATAGTCAGCAAGAACTGGGACCTAAAACCAAAACTAATGATGTGGCTCTAAACAGCAGTCATAAGACCTATACTATCGTATGACACCCTGCGGGTTAGGGGTTTAGAATATGCCCGAGGTAGGCATACCGGTCGTAAGAGGCGACTAATATGCACATAGGTAATTGACGTGCTAACTCGATGGTTGATCTACGGATATGATGCCTCTCACCTCTCATTACCCATCTTCTCCTTCCTCATGGATGGAGGGATGCCATGACCTAGAAGGTTCCACTGGTCATACCAAATCGCTACCACGACAGTCGGGCAGTACCGCAAGGGAGCACCGCAGCGTACCGGGGTCATATCCGGCCAAGGACTGTCAACTTCGGCATCACTCCCCAAAACCTTCGGGGAGTGTTTTGTTGTTAACAACAACAACAACAACATACTATCGTATGGGGCGTTAGTTTGGTGGCCGGCCCTAGACAAACAGTATAACATCAATAGCTCAAACAAGATACAACGGGCGGCATTCGGAGGCGTAACGGGTGCACTTTGATCCTGCCCGACAGACACACTCAACATCATCCTAGATCAATTACCGCTAGACATGCACATTCGTGTAACGGCTACCGGAGCAGCACTAAGGGCGCTTAGGGCGTCCGAGTGCTGGAATGCAAAACAGTATGGCCACAGCGAAATCCTAAACAGGTTTTCAAACTAAGACCTAACAGACTACCTCTCGCCCTCCTTGAAATTCGACAAAAACTATGAAGTGCACTTCCCATCAAGAGGCGAATGGAGAGATGGCAGCGCTTGTAAGCAGGGGATAATCTCGGTCTTCACGGACGGGTCCAAAATGGACTTCGGCGTGGTGGCAGGGGTCTTCTCTGAGCAATTGCAAGTCGCTCAGTCCTACCGTCTCCCGGACTCGGCCAGCATCTTCCAAGCAGAAGTAGTTGGTATCGAGAAATCCTGTGGCCACCTAATAGGAGAGTCAATTGAAGGGAGGGAGGTACGAATATACTCAGACAGTCAAGTAGCGCTTATGGCGCTCGACTCGCCGATCACTGCCTCTTAAGGCCGTCAGCGACTGCAAAGGGTCGCTTATGGCAGCAGCATACTCCGCGAAAATCACACTTGTCTGGATCCCAGGTCACAAGAATATTGAGGGCAACGAGAAAGCGGATGAACTGGCAAGGACAGGGGCTTCAGCAGGCAGACAACTCGGAGGTAATTATGTGCGTTGCCCACTCACAGCAATCAAAAGTGACATACATAACAAATACAAGGCCATGGCCATACGTAGGTGGTACTCCTCAGATAGCTGTAGGATTGCCAAATAAACTTGGCCTGACTACAACAGAAGCAGAACCGAGAGCCTGCTATGCAGATCTAGGAAGGAGATTTTCAGAATCACAGCCACTATAACGGGACACTGGCCACTGGGCCAACATGCGGAAAGAATTGGGCTACCATTCAATGAGGTGTGTAGAGGTTGCAGCCGGTTTCTTCTAACTATTCCATAGTACGCCGCAAGGCATACTAAGCTTTTTCAATCGCAGAAATTCTGTTAATAGCAGTTTGAAGGCCACTGGTCATTAAAACTCAGAGTTGCGGTGAATATTGCTTTGGCAGTCACTGGACAATTCCCTCGGCAAATTGTGAGCAGTATTGCGAGCCTGCGTATGTTTAGATAAAGAACCGAACCGGTCCGACTGGAAAAGGAAAAACACTAAATTGTTATCGGTCCTTTGACTTGGCCATGAGGCATTCGGTATAGTAGTGCAGCACGTTAGCACTACACCGCTGCGGGGATCCAAACTAAAAGCCGCTGGAACAACGTTTTCAGCAGGGGTCGAATCGTTACATACGATCACGAATCGAAAACCAGACGAGAGAAAATTCCGTGATACGTCAGTCGTATAAGCGAAATGGGATTGTTAGATACGATAGCAAACAAAACGTAATTTATGTTCAATTCACAAAGTTTTGAATACCTTACGGATGTCACGATTCGGGCCCAAATTTCTTAAGCTAACTTAAATTTTTTTCCCGATTTTTGAGTAACTTTAATCCGAATTATCAAGCTCTTGGGAATAATATGCATTTATATTATATTTTTAGAATTAATTAAATATTATTTGAATTTATTTTTTTTCAAAACTTAGCTTTAAATTAACAATTTTCTAGGCTTAATTTCTAGGCATGAGTGTATGATCAGTGATCACCCTGTTTCAAAACAAACAAAAAATTGTTTGAAGAATGTCCAATTTTTTTTATAACAATTCGGAGTTTGGTTCAATAGCTCCCTATTTCAGATGAGTTTCAAAAACGATTTATCGAAACAAAAAATTAATACATTTTCAACTGAAATATGGCTTTTCATAAACAAAAACTGAAATAGGGTATTTTTCGACCAAATGCTACAGCGTTGTTGAAACAAATTCTAAAATTTTGAAGTACAGCGTTTTTGAAACAAATTCCAAAATGTAGCTTTTTTTAAAAGTATTTTTTAATAGGGTGATCAAATTCGAATTAAAAATTTCTAAACTTGATTTTAAACTTTCTTAATTTTAAGCGAAAATTTTTGCACCTGAATTGCTATTTTCTGAGTTTAAAATGAAAATTCTGAACTTGAATAGAACATTAGAGCGTATCACGGTGTAAGGAGGAAAAAAAGTTGAAAATGTCAACCCCCCGGTTGGAACACATACCTTATGAGGTTTTCAAAAAAAAAATTTTATATTTTTTGTCACCCTGTAAAAACAGCGAAATTTGTTTTTTGCTATAATTTCTATATTTTACGTTCGATTTTCAAAAGTGATACAGTTTTAGAAAGGTATTCACCAAGGCAATATTTCATCCATAGAAACTTTTAGCCCCTCATGCCAAGTTCAGCTTTTATTCTATTTTTTACTAAAACCAACACCCTGTAACGTACTCGGCTACTTAGTTTAGCGAATATATAACCTAGAATCACTTACTACGTGAACAAATCGCTCAGTATTTGGAGAATGTCATAGAAAATCTAAGGCTATAGTTACTTTATTCAACATTTTTTTTTACTACAGGGTGTTGACTTTAAATAAATTCGAATAAAAGCTAAAGTTGGTGTCGCAGGTTAATGGCTTATATGGACGGAATTTGGCACGGGTTAAAACCTTAACAAAAATATATTGCCCGTTGAAATCAAAGACCAAATAGAAAAGTTATAAGCAAAAACAAATTTCGCTTTTTTTACAGGGTGGCCAATTTTTTTTTTTTTTTTCATTTTTGAAATCACCAACAAGTAAACATTCGAACCAGGGGGGGAACATTTTAAACAATTCTTGGCGATACGCTCTATTGAACATTCCTGAACTTTTGCTTTTAAATTTGAAATAGAAATTCTGAAACTTGAATTTAAAATTTCTGAACTTGAATTTAAAATGTCTGAAATTGAATTGAAAATTAGTAAATTATAATTGTAATTTACCGAATTTAAAATGAAAATTCTGAACTTCATTTTTTACTTTTAAATGGAAATTCCGAGCTCGACTTAAAAGTTTCTGAATTTGAATTGAAAATTTCTAAAGTTGAACTGTAAATTTCCGCATTTGAAATCTAAATTCTGAACTTGAGCTGTTAACTCTCTGAACTTAAAATGGAAATACTGAAATTGAATTAAAAATTTCTGAACTGGTATTGAAATTTTTGGAAAATAAAATAGAACTTTTTAAATTTAAAATAAAGCTTCGTAATTTGAAATTAAAAAGATATGGCTATTAAAACATGGAACGATTTTCCACCATCTCGTTAAATTTGCTTTGGAGACAGTTTTCGGTTTTGGGCCAAATTAGTTTTTTTTTTTTCAATTTGAAAGTTTCAAACTTGTTTAGTCGGTAAATGGGTAGTCAGGCTGTTAGCCGGCATATAACCACTTTCACCCAAATGCCTGAGGTTCACATTACCCGAAGGACTAATGGTGAGCCAAGTGATCGAGCCATGATTGACATTCAAGCGAATCCATGCATCACTTGGTAGCTGCAATGCCCTACACACAACATACCGTATAAGATTTGAATGAGCGACTACGAGCGTGTAGGAGTCGTGCTGCTGTTCGGGAAAGGCGCGATGAAAATAGCGACGAAATGCGGCTTCAAAACGTGCCAAGTCTTGAATAAAGCTCTGTAAAATAAATTTAAAGTTATTTTTATACTTTTTTTATAATGTGTTACGTTCTCTTGTCAGCGCCGAGGTCAACCGAGTACGCTCAAAATGGTGTATTTTACTTTACTTACACAGAAAAGATATAAACAATACTTTGTGCGTTTAGGTGCATCCTCGGCCACGAACAAAACAACACACTTTATTTTTCTACAAACATACCAATTTTGTTATACCCCAATGCAACTGATGTGCTTCTGGTAATATGGGCATACCTTCACGTATAAAATCACAGTGTTTCACCTGCTCTGGCTCATAATCGATTTCTTTGAATATCATTTGTGAAGTCTCCTGTGCGCGTGTCATGGTGGATACCAAAATTTCATCCCACTTAATACCCAACTCATGCAAACGTTGACCTGTGTACTGGGCTTGCAAACGTCCCAGCTCCGTTAAATGATGATCTTTATCATGTTCGCCCACTTGCTGGAACTGGCCATGACGCACGAGTACAATATGACGCGTAGCCTTTGCCTTCACCTTCTCCAAATCACTATTATAACGCTTTTGCTCCTGGGGTGTATCATCTTTGATGGGAGTTACCAAAGTTTTTGGATCACGATAATCCCAATTCGTATCCCATTTGCCTAATTTATTTAGTGGTATGTCAGCGAATTTAATTGCGTTTTGCACCGTATTGTTGGGTTCGCGTAGGCTTTGGTAGAAGTAGATGGTTAAACCGGCACCTGTACCAATGGCCAGACTGCTCAACTTGCGTAAACTTTGCCACATAACCATTTTTCATTGATTGGTTTAGAACCAAATTTTCTGTTGGATATCTATGTATGTACTTATGCACACGGAAGACCAAAGTTTAGATTATGACACTGCTTTCATTCAAATCGCACTGACTGATCTTACTACTAACACATTTTTTCCCTTTCACTATTATGCGTTGATCAAGTGCAATATCTTATTAAGCATGTTTACTAACGCGATAATTACGTACTAATGATGCACAGAATCGCGGTACCGTACTCGAAGAACCGGTTACTTCAAGTAACCGTCGACTTCATGTCAAACGACAGCCGACGAAGGTGTCTAGTGCGCAGCGCCATCTGATCTTATGATCTTGCTCCCGTATTATACTGCAAATCTGCACCTTTCTAGTCATCAACGTGGCTTCCGTAAGTTACATAGTACCACCACCGCACTCAATGTCATTACAACGAAGATAAATAGCAGCCTAAATCAACCCCAACCAAATCATAGGACTGGGTTAGTGGCACTGGACTTGTCAAAAGCCTTTGATACAGTCAATCACGCAACGCTCATACAAGATCTTTTTGAGACAGATCTCCTAGATGGGTTAAAGATGTGGGCCGCTAATTATCTGAACGGTCGACATGGGTCGGTAAACTTTACAAACACTACATCCAAACCCAGACGAACTAGACAGGGGGTGCCACAGGGTGGTATCCTATACCCGACACTGTTTAACTTCTACCTATCGAAGATGCCCCACCACCAGAGGGCGTCACCATCGTTTCGTATGCCGACGACTGTACAATAATGGCGACGGGGAAGGGCCCCCACACTGATGAACTCTGTGCAACAGTTACCTCTGCGAACTTTCCAGATTTTTCACCGAGCGAGATCTGACAATATCACCGGTTAAATCGAAGGCGCCACTATTTAAGACATGGACGCACCAAGTGAGAAACGAGTTTGACATTTACTTTGTTGTTGTTATTGTTGTTAACAGTCTCTGACTATACTGCACCCATATGGTCGCCTATCGTGCATAACACCAACTGGACGAAGTTACAAGTCTGTTAAAATACTGCTATCATAACTGCTACGGGATGTCTCCTCATGTCTCCTGAGTCTCATCTCCATCAAGAGGCAAAACTGCCCAATGTAAGAGAGAAATTGAACCTACTCTTCTAAACCCTCTGTCTTTCTGGTCCAACCCTTTTGAAACTGCATGTTTCCTTGGACTCCCGTTAAAAGAGCTTGATGAAGATCTTCGGAATGATCATACACTCTAGGCAGGGCGAAGCAATGTTAACAACAACACCAACAACAACAACAACAACAACAACAACAACAACAACAACAACATGATCATTTAGAACAAAGGAGGCTAGAGTGATGTGCCTGAAGGGCTTCGTTATCGAGCAGTCCTAGACTACTTGCGCTATATGCTCTATTCTAGCAAGAGCAGCAATAAAACTAATACTTTTTTTTTCTCTGAATACATCTTATTTTAAATAATTTCATTTCATTTAAGGCAATATTAGAAATTGTATTTATAGATAATACATCGCATTCTATGGTCTAGGACGTGGGCATAAATGCACTTAATGCTTAATAGATATTAGAACAAAATATGTCAACGAATTCAGCATCTTAAATACTTTAACATTTTATGGCTTATTCAACTATGTTTTTAAATGTTTAAAAATTCAATGTTAAAATAGTGAACTATTTTATGGCAATAATTTCAATTCAATATAGCATTTGGCTGCCATTTATAATTTAAGCTTATTCATATTAGTTTTACCACTTAAACCACATTTTTTATATCGCGTGGTATACGATTGGAAAGGCATTTAGCTGGCATATAACCACTTTCACCCAAATGCTTAATACTAACATTGCCCGATGGGCTTATGGTGAGCCAAGTAATCGAACCATGATTAATATTCATGCGTAGCCATGCTTCAGGCGGAAACTGCAATGCGCGACATACAAAGTATCGAATAACATTAGCATGCCCAACTATGAGGGTGTAGGAATCATGCTCCTGATCTGGATAGGCACGATGGAAATAGCGACGAAATGCAGCTTCGATGCGTGCACCATCCCGAAAGAACTGCTACAGTAGAAAACAACATAATTTTAGGTTAAACATTTATAGCAGGCGCAAAACAGAAACCAAAAAAGCCAAACAATAATGAAAATCTCTGCAAAATAGTTATAAAAATAAAATATTTACTAAACTCACCGATTTTTCTGGACGCCAATGCCCCACCGGCGGTTGTGGGGGTATGGGTGCACCCTCACGCAAGTAATGACAATGTTTTACCTTCTCTGGTTCATATTCAATTTCTTTCAATAGCAACTCGGATGTCTCTTGAGCGCGCGTCATAGTGGACACTACAATTTTATCCCATTTAATACCTAACTCATGCAAACGTTGGCCAGTGTACTTTGCTTGCAAACGTCCCAGCTCAGTCAAATGATGATCTTTATCATGATCGCCCGTATCCAAGTACTGGCCATGTCTTACGAGTATGATATGCCGTGTGGCCTTTACGTTCACCTTCTCCAAATCACCGTTATAGCGATTTTGTTCTTGTGGTGATTCGTTTTTTAGCGGACGAACTAAGCTACCTGGATCACGACAATCCCAATCCGTATCCCATTTGGCGCCTTCACTAAGTGGGCGATTTGAGTTTGTCCACGAGTTCAGCACAGTGGTGTTGGGTTCGCGTAGGCGCTGGTAGAAGTAAATGGCTAGTCCAGCACCAGTGCCGATGGCTACACTACTCAGCCTACGTAAATTATTCCAAGCAACCATTTTTCACAAGTTTTTAATTAGTTTTATTATACAAAAATTGCTTTTTTTCTTTCGCGTGTAAAATTTTGCAAATTTAGCGCGAAAAGAAAACAATCAAAAGTCATCAGCTGTTGGTGATGACAGTTTGGAACGATAGTTTTTAATTCGCCATAGTGATGCCATACGAGTTTAATTTTCATGAAAATTTAATTTAAAAATTTCCTCGGAAATTGTGGTTAGAGTATGCGGGATTGAGAAGGTATACTTCCGTGAGAGCGATTTCAAGCTGCTGGGAAAAGTCCGTAAAAAGCCTTTCTGCGGTAACTGGCACCATATGAAAACGACGAGTTATCCTCCAGCCATTTTTCTATCCCAAAAGGGGCCTTTTTGCATGCTTATTAGCGCTACTTCGCCTTGCTTAAGAGTCAAATACATAATGGGTGAGTTACATAAAGCTTTATTTTGGCTTTACCTCAAACTTTGACTTTGACAGAAAAGTTCAGTATACGTATTTAAACGAAGCATGGCATATTGGAGACCTCAAAGTTGAAGCAAGGTTAAAATTTGGCAAACTCTCAAATTTTGCTTGCTTTGCTCGCTTTGACAATCACATGTAGATGACTTTGCTTTAATTGGAGAATAAAAAGTTGAAGGAAATAATAATTAATTAATTTTTTCTCTATTAAATTAATATAATAACCAAAAAACTCTGAATACAAAGAAATAAGTAACGAAA
This sequence comes from Campiglossa producta, assembly GCA_964058755.1. Taxonomy (NCBI): domain Eukaryota; kingdom Metazoa; phylum Arthropoda; class Insecta; order Diptera; family Tephritidae; genus Campiglossa; species Campiglossa producta. The sequence goes on along the minus strand of CAXKVI010000005.1, from coordinate 9,711,099 downwards.
ACAAATGTATAAAAGAGAAGCGTCGCAGCGTTCATTGTAGCATACCTCTGAAGCAGGACGCAAAGTTTTGAGGTAGCAAATGTCAGGCGAGGTTAACAAAGCTTTATGTATTCGACCCTTATGGGTCAGTTACATAAAACTTTATTTTGGCTTTACCTCAAACTTTGACTTTGACAGAAAAGTTCAGTATACGTATTTAAACGAAGCATGGAAAATTGGAGACCTCAAAGTTGAAGCGAGGTTGAAATTTGGCAAACTCTCAAATTTTGCTTGCTTTGCTTGCTTTGACAATCAGATGTTGATGACTTTGCTTCAATTAAAGAATAAAATGTTGGAGAAAATAATAATTAATTAATTTTTTCTCTATTAAATTAATAAATTAACTAAAACACTCTGAATGCAAGGAAATAAATAACGAAAACAAATGCATAAAAGAGAAGCGTCAAGGCGTTCATTGTAGCATACCTTTGAAGTTCGACGCAAAGTTTTGAGGTAGCAAATGTCAGGCGAGGTTAACAAAGCTTTATGTATTCGACCCTTTAAAGCTTTGTTAACCTCGCCTGACATTTGCCACCTCAAAACTTTGCGTCGAACTTCAGAGGTATGCTACAATGAACGCCTTGACGCTTCTCTTTTATACATTTGTTTTCGTTATTTATTTCCTTGCATTCAGAGTGTTTTGGTTAATTTATTAATTTAATATTGAAAAAATGAATAATTATTATTTCCTCCAACTTTTTATTCTTTAATTAAAGCAAAGTCATCAAGATCTGATTGTCAAAGCGAGCAAAGCAAGCAAAATTTGAGAGTTTGCCAAATTTCAACCTCGCTTCAACTTTGAGGTCTCCAATTTGCCATGCTTCGTTTAAATACGTATACTGGACTTTTCTGTCAAAGTCAAAGTTTGAGGTAAAGTCAAAATAAAGCTTTATGTAACTGCATCTACTCATGAAATGGAACGTGACAGATCAAACAGGGTTACTTTGCCGGGTAAGGGAATTTATGGTACTGTTGGTAACAGCAAAAGCACTCCCCGAAGGTTTTGGGGAGTGATGCCGAAATGACCATCCTTGGCCGGATATGAACCCGGTACGCTGCGGTACTGCCCGCCTGTCGTGGTAGCGATTTGGTATGACCAGTGGAACCTTCTAGGTCACGTCATCCCTCCATCCATGAGGACGGAGAAGATGGGTAATGGGAGGTGAGAGGCATCATATCCGTAGATCAACCATCGAGTTAGAATGTCATTACCTATGTGCATATTAGTCGCCTCTTACGACCGGTATGCCTACCTCGGGCATATTCTAAACCTCTAACCCGCAGGGCACTTCGATTCGTGATCGTATGTAACGATTCGACCCCTGGGTAGAAGCTTATTTGCCCAGTCGCATAATGCGCTATGGTCATCCGGCGAACTTTTTTCAAGATTACTTTGAAAGACCCCCTGTCATAGACACTACATAATTCTGGCCAATAAAAACTGCGTTCTTCGTTTTACTTAAATTAGATAAGTATTTTTCAAAATTATACATTTCAAAACTTTTTACATTCAATAAGCGGATCTATAAACTAACGGTAAAATGGTAAAATACACTACGAATCGTCACTCTCATTCTCATCAGCCGTATCCTCGCCGCCAGGTGATGCCGGACGAACATACGCAAAACCGCCATTTAAGCCAGCTGAAGCAACTTGTAAACGCTGTTCCTTCTTTTGTTTTTTTAGCTTGCGTAGTGCTTTATCGTTTGATTTGCGTTTTTTCTGCACCTGCTGTGCGCTACCATTGCCGACGGCGTCCGATGTTGCATTGCTTACTGGTCCGTTTCGGGTTTCGCCCAACTGTTTGACTTTCTCCTGCTTCTTGTCTTTATTACGCACCACTGGCAGCTTGTAGGCAGCACAATAACGCTGATATAGTTGCGTTGTATCGGCGCGCATGGCTTGTACAGCTTGCGCGATCTCCGTGCTAGATAGCGCTGATTTCATTTGCAAACGTTGATGCGTTTTTTGTGCTTGCAACAGTAGCTGCAGCAAAACTGTGTACTCTTTGGGTGACACTTCTGTTTGCGCATTTGTAGTAAGGTCCTTGATATGGCTGCAAAGCGAACTCTCAATTTTCTGCAACTGTTGTTTCGCGATTGCCACGTCCAAACGTTGCAAGTCATGATTTTTGTAGAGCACATCGAGTATCTCATAGATTTGTATGCGACGGAATGATCGCGTTTGCATATTAAGCCCATCTTGGGCTAGCGCTACGGCTAAGCTCCAAACGCCAGCCCAACGCAGACGGAAGAGTTCGGATAGCAGTGTAATATTTACGCTAGGATTACGCGATTGTAGAAACTCTGCGAGATACTCTTCACACAAAGCCAACACCTTGGCACCAGCGGCGCCCTTTTCCGCAGCAATTCTATGCGCACTATTCACCAAGAATATAATGCATTTATTGCGCAATTTATTCATTGCCTCAAAGGCGTTAGCTGGCGATTTTTGTTCAACAATCAGCCTGATGAATGAGACCACATCGTCCTCTTGCACGCCAGCGTCAACACATTTCAATGCGGTCAACTTCTGTAGAACTTTTTCCACTTTATTTTGTAGTGGTTTCAACTCTTCGCCCACACAATGGGGCAGCATATTAAAGAGCGCCAACATAATCTCAGTGGCTATTAGTAATTGTGGTTGTTGCTGTTGCAGATAGATTTCGATTAGATCTAAAACACGTATGCGGAAATGCATTACTGTTGTGACTTTGACGCGATAGCTTTTTGACTTCTTCGCAGCTGCGCCGCCGTCACCGCCAGTTTTGCGCATAACTTTAAATGCCTCAGCGAGTGCCTCATCCAGTTTTTGTCCTTGTTCATCGGTCATATCATTCAAATCGATTGAGTCCATATCATCATCATCGTCCGCACCTGCAGTTGGCATTCCACCATGTGCCATTAAAGCTTGAGAAATAGCATTGCGTAGCTTGTCGGCAGCTGTTACCTCGTCATCATCATCATCTTCGTCTTCGTCGTCATCATCTTCATCGGTCTCATCATCTTCTTCACCCACACCATTATCTTCATCTCCGTCATCATCATCATCTTCTTCGCTCTCATCCTCATCGCTTTTACCATTTACAAGTTTTTGCTTTTTATGTTTGCCTTCTACCACTTGTCCCTCATCTTCATCATCTTCTTCAGCATCCGTTACTTCATCATCGCTTTCTTCGCCATGCGCACTTAGCGGATTATGTCCGTCCTTCATGTCCAGCACGGCTAAAATTTGATGCACTGCACTCAGGTTGAGACTGTCGCACAAGTGTGGGAATAGCGCATTTACAATATTCCGTAAAGCGCTGGCGTTTTGTGACAGCAAATGTAGGAATAAATCTACAACGACTTCAATCCATTCCGGCTCCTCGTCCTAAAATTGAGATATTTGTTGATAAGACATAATATACTTAACTATCCCTATCCATTAACCTATCAATATCCTTATCCCTTCTCGATTTCAATATCCATCTCTATCACTATATCTATCCCTTTCCTTGGATCAGTATCCTTACCCTTATAGCTATCACAATCTCCACCTCCATTACTATAACCATCACTATCACTATATCTATCTCCCTATCCCTATCACAATATTTATCCTATCCCTTTCCTGTTGCCGTTGTTGTAGTTGGTGCTGTTAACTACAAAAATACTCATCGAAGGCTTTGGGAAGTGATGTCAAAATTGACAGTCCTTGGTCGGATAACAAAACGGTGCGCTCCGGTACTCCCTGGCGGTACTGGCCGACTTTCTCGGGAGCGATTTGGTATGACCAGTGGAACCTTCTAGGTCATATCATCTCTCCATTCAAAAGGAACCCCTTACCGGCAGGGGTTATCCTTATCCTTATCTATATCCCTATCCTTATCCTCATCCTATCCCTATTTCTGTCTTATCCCTGTCGTTATTCTTTCAATATTTCTATACTTTTCCCATCCATATGATATCCTTTACTTTATATCTAAATAAAGCAATAACCACCCAAGTCCTATTATTTAACGACTGTCTTGGGCGTTTATTGGTAGTTTGGGAAACTACAATTTCCTATTTCAACTTCCCAACCTTACCTCAGCGCCACTTTTAGCTTCCTTTGACTTTTTCTTAATGGTGTGCTGCTTCTCTTTGACGCGCTGCATACACTTCAGCAAGTCTTCAATAGCTGGTCCAGCCATTTCCGGTTCACGAAACAATTGCAGACCCATATTGAGCAGTAAAATTTGAAAAACCAACTCCAATTTATCATCAGCCGTTGCCGCTTTTGTTGACTTCGATTTGTTCTTCTTAGTGCCACCACCAACTGCACTCACAGCCTCATACATTTGTTGCCAATATTTATGCAACGACTCATTATACTGCTTGATGCGAAAATATTTTGCGGCATGCTTCTGCTCAATGCGCTCATTGCAGTATTGAGCCAAATTCAAGAGCAACGACTTTTCCTGCTGCAAATCAACGAGGCGACTCTGCATACTTGTAAAAAACATATTTTTACATTGTTCGCCAAAGTCATTGCTAAATGAGGACGCTGCTTCCTTCTTGCATACCTCAGTCGCATCAGTGACATTGAATATGCCACATGTGAGTAAGAAACGTAATTGTTGCTCACGCCACTCATGCTCCTGACGCACAGCTTTGTGTGCGATAAGTTGCTGCAGCATAAAACCAGCATTCATGCGTTCAAAATTTAACCAAGTTTCGCTTGCATTCTCCACATTCTTCGGTTGCGTGCCAAGAAAGATTTTATGATAGATTTTGTAGATTTTTTTCACACCCTTCGCGCCTAAAGCATTAACTAGCTGATGAACAATACGTGTGCTGGTGTATTTCTCAATACTAAAAAGGCCTGGTGGCAATATGAGGCGTCGTATTACAGCAACCAATTGCCCATCATCACCAACGAGCTTTGTTGTGCAACAATTGACCAACGCTTCAAAGAAGTCATCGTAGAATGCCTTCATGGTTTCATCTTTCTTCTGCTTCTGTTGCTTAAGTCCTTCCATCAGCAAATGTATAAAGTTTGGGCTTAATAACTCTGCAATTGTATCCCCCTTCGATTCTGCTTTTTCCGCTGATGGCTGCTGCCAACTATTGAAGACATCAGTGGCCACTTTCAAAGTTATAAGTTCGCGTAGTTTGTTGTTTGTTTCCAAGCCAGCATCAACTTGTTGCATCCAGAATTGACCTAAATTCTCACTCTGCGCAATGTAGGCGCCGAAGCATTCAAAAGCTGGATGCGTTAGTTGTTGCATATTACTGTGTTCCCAAAATATACGATACAAATGTGGAAAACTCTCTAGTTGTAGCAGATCAGCGCTGCCAAAGTGTGCTTTCAAAAATTTTGCATTCACTACATTTGGATGGCATCGTTGAACGGCAATGAGGCAATGCACGGTTTGCAGAGTTTGCTTGGGCCACGAACGTTGCAGTTCCACTTGTAGCATAGGCCAAACGATTGTGCTGAATTGCTTTGCTGAGAGCTGTTTGAATATGAATTGGACTCATATTAGATAGTAGAAAACAAGGCAAATTCAATATATATATATAATTTAATATACTTTGGTAGAAAACATAAAAAGAGAAAACAATTTTTGTAGTATGCATACCTTTTCCACAAGCTCTATCAGCAGCGCGTAGCCCAGAGAGGCATGATAGCTACGCTGTTTTGTGGCTTGCAACAATGTGCTAGCTATGCGCTCCAAATACTCATTGTTCTGCATTTTATCCAAGCGTCCAGCTTGCTGCAGCGCACCACACACAAGTAGCTTGCCCACAACTGCATCTGCATCGTCCTGAATAGAGAAAAAGTTGATGTAGAATACACTTTAATGCTTAACGAAACCAACAGCTTATATGTACCTTGTTCCCCACTGTAGCGCCAACATGCAACTCTTTTTGCATGGTATCAAAAATGTGTTCAATTGTGATCTCTTGCTCATCGAAAGTTTTCAGCAAAGCAACCAATCCAGTGTAAAATCCTGCACGTGACGCATTAGTAGCCGCACCACAACCACGCACCAGACGCTTAAGCGTGTATAGCAACTCCTTTTGACGCTGAAAAAGTCATCCATTACAGACGGAACCTTATAAACGTATATTACTTCACCTACCTTGTCTGCCTCCTTTGTTTTACTCAATTGTTGCAGTAATTGAAGCGCTGCTTTCATGCGCTTATCTTCCTCTTCATTGGTAAGTTCCTTGAAATGTTGAAATATGGATACATTCATGGTGGCGTTGGTTTTATCTGTCGCAGACTTCTCGTCTTCCACATCTTGTTCAACGCGACCATTGGCTGCACCATTTAAAAGCTTCACTTTCTTAGCCGACTTTGCTGATGGCGCTTGCCCACTTTCTGCTTCCACATCTTCGCTAACAGGTAAATCCCTTTTTGCTGCCTTTTTCACTGATTTTACCTTCATTTCAGTACAATTTTATCGAATCCTGCTGCTATTTTGCCAGAAAAACAATCCACGATCAACAGCAAGAAGCACATGGTGACGATGCTGCCAGCTTTATTCTGTTAAGAAACACCGAAAATGCGATGCCAGATGATTCAAATTAGAACACGGTCGAAACACGGATTTTTTATTCGCCCTCAAATATGAAAGGATATTCACTGTATAAATACTACGTCAAATGGACAAATAGACGAAAAATATCGGTAGAGTTACCAAAAGATGCGTTTTGATGTTATTAATCTGAACGAAAAGGCAAAAATTAAATATTTCGTTGCTTTTAAAGCTACGTTTACACTGCACCAAATGCGTCACTTTTGGCCAAGTTTTTTCGAGACCGTTCATCCGCAGATTGAATTTGATCACCAAATTAGGTCAAATTGAATTAAATTCATCTAATTTGGCAAATAATTTCAATCTGCGGACAAACATTCTCGAAATAACTTCGCCAAATGCGACGCATTTGGTGCAGTGTAAATGTATCATAAGCAAACGTATGGCATGATATACCTGCTAAGGCATCGAATCCTGAAGCTTTTTGACAATCCTGGGTTTTCGGGTTTTAAATAGACAGTCATGGGTTGGCGGGATTTTATGGGATTATATAAAATACCGCCCAAAAAGGGCAGAAGAGGTATCAAAAGGCGCGCTTTGATCTCGATATGCATGATCCAAAAGCGAAGACTCGTAATTATGTTTCTATCAAGAGATATTTCCACTCAGAAAGGGGTTCTGTACATCCAAATTTTTGGGTCGAACCGGCCACTACCTTTTTACTGAAACGTAATATTTAATTTTCCTTTTCGAATTTATGATATCGAAGTCCAGACGCGTATTTTTAGACGTATTACAGCAATTTCGTGTGATTACATTTATTCAAATTCCGTGATTTTGGCTTTTCCACGATTGTAAGATTTTCCGAGATCCAGAAAGTCCCGTTGAGTTCATAACAAATATAATCTTGAAATTTCGGGACAAAAATTGGCACCTAAAGGTTGTCATCAGCAGTCTCTCCAATTTGTTTGAATTTTTGCTATAAACTGTCCCGTCAGTATTTTTCAAGATATTTGAAAATTTTATGTCAATTTAATGTGGTTGTTCTAATCACATGTACAGCCAGCAGAGCAACGTACGTTTTACCGATCGTATATTTTTCCATCGTTTTTTCGTATCCGAAAGCTATACTGCTAGGCTGATTTACTATTGGTTCGTTTTTTTCACGATTTTTCGTATCCGAAGATGGTCGCAAAACGGTCCGGAAATTATACTGATAAAAACTGTGATCCCAGACACATAAGAAATCGTATCAAAAAACGTATTAAAAAAGAAAGAAAGATAAAATTCGTCGATTTTAGCAAGGTTTTTAAACTATTGCATAGATTTTATCGCGGGCTTTGAGCGTTGCGACTGAATAAAAAAAACCGTAACGGATATTTATCGCTGTTAATAACAGCAGAAGGTTCGGTGTTAACAACTGGCCGTAACATAAAATTGGAATCTGTAAGCGTTGCCTACTTTTAGGCAGCTTTTGCTATCATCAGTACGACCTTATGCAATAGCATTACCGCGGCAGTCCCCGAGTGCCACACGCCCTTTTTTGTGCTTTTAAAGATATACGCCTTTACGGAAATTTTCTGGTTGGGAACATATTTGACGGATACGGCAAAATAAAATTGCTCGAAATTTCAACTAAAAAAACTTGCTAAATTTCAGTCTATATCTCGGAAACTAAAAAAGGGTAGATTTTCTGGTCGTCTTTTTGTCTTTCCCCCCTCGATAGTTCCATAATTTCCAACTCTTACTAGCAGCTTCAACATGGATAGAAAAGGCTCCTAGCTGAACAAAATTATCTGGTAATCTCTAAGGAAATTCTCCGAAGAGAGTTGACAGAGATGATATTTTTAATTGGTACCCTCTTTCGTATGCAGCCACTGCTAACAGTTTGAGTACCTTTCGACGGCTTCTGCTATAGTTTTGACGGCACTGCATTAATTGACAGGAGCATTTTGTGTGTGCCCGTTTTTGTCGCCTACAATTTTCGCGATTTTTTGTACAAAATTTAGCAAAATAGTTAAAATTTTAAGCTGAAATAAAGTTGGCTGCTTATTTAAGGTGCAAGGACAATGAAGAAGGTATTGATGGTTGCTGAGAAGCCGTCCTTGGCGGCGGCGCTGGCACAAATTCTATCCAACGGACGCAGCACCACAACCAAAAAATGTAATTAATAAATAATTTATATAGTAGTGTTTTGTAATAAATTGCGATTATTTTTAATTCCACACTATAATCGCTCTTCTCACAGCATCCAGTTGTTCAACACATGAATGGGTTGGTCCATTCCGCAATGAGCATAGCGTGCTATTTCGCATGACGTCAGTGTGTGGTCACGTCATGTCATTGGATTTTGTTGGCAAATACAATTCATGGGATCGCGTTGATCCAGTTGAACTCTTTAGTTGCCCCACCGAAAAGAAGGAAGCCAATCCCAAACAAAATATGCGCTCATTCTTGGCCAAGGAAGCTTATGGCTGCGAATACTTGGTGCTCTGGCTGGATTGTGATAAAGAGGGCGAGAATATTTGTTTTGAAGTGATGGATGCAGTATCGCGCGTCATACCAAATGTATATCAACGTAGTGTGACATATCGAGCACACTTCTCTGCAATCACTGATAAGGATATCAAAGGTGCTATGGACAATTTAGGTTACCCCAATGAGAACGAATCAAAATCTGTAGATGCGCGTCAGGAATTGGATTTACGCATAGGCTGTGCCTTTACGCGTTTTCAAACGAAATTCTTTCAAGGGCGTTATGGTGATTTAGATTCATCGTTGATATCATATGGGCCATGTCAAACGCCTACGCTGGGTTTCTGTGTGAAGCGTCATGATGATATACAAACATTCAAGCCAGAGAGTTTTTGGTATTTGCAACTATTGGCGGGCCAACCCGAGGTTACGCTCGATTGGGCGCGTGGGCGTGTATTCAAGAAAGATATTGCTATGATGTTGATGCAGCGCATCAAAGAACAAAAGGAAGCGCTGTAGGTTTGATAGACTTGAGCATGCTTTTTAATTAAAAAATGGATTTTTATAACATTGTATACTTTTAGGGTGGAGAGCGTGAACTCCAAAGAACAGTTCAAAGGACGTCCACAGGCATTAAACACGGTAGAACTGATGCGTATTTGCAGTTCCGGGCTTGGTATTGGTCCGTTTCAAGCCATGCAAATGGCAGAGCGCTTATACACGCAGGGTTATATAAGTTATCCGCGTACGGAGACCAATCAGTATCCAGCGAATTTCGATTTACAGTGAGTAATTAATCAGCAAACACATTTAAGATCACTTCAAGTTTATTTCTCTTTGTTATTCCAGCGCTGTGCTGCGTGTGTTACAACCCTCATCGGAATTTGGTGAGGAAGCGCGTGGTATAATGGCCGATTTCAATGCGCCGCGTAAAGGTAAAGATGCTGGTGACCATCCACCCATTACGCCTATGAAACTAGCAAATCGTAGCGATTTCGATAAAGATACTTGGCGCGTCTACGATTTCATATGCCGTCATTTTCTTGGTACCATCTCAAAAGATTTGAAATATCGCACTACCACAGCAAAACTGCGTGTCGGTCTGGAGACCTTCATTTGTACGGCAAATGTACTACTTGATCCTGGTTACACGAAGGTAATGACTTGGCAAGCGTTTGGACGTGATGAAGCTATACCACCATTTGTTGAGGGTGAAAAAGTGGCGATAAATGATGTACGCTTGGCTGAATCGCAAACTGGTCCACCAGATTATCTCACCGAAGCTGAATTGATTACTCTAATGGAACAGCATGGCATTGGTACAGATGCTTCGATACCGGTGCATATCAATAATATATCACAGCGTAATTATGTGCGCATCGAGACAGGGCGTAAGCTGATACCAACAACGTTGGGCATCGTGCTGGTGCATGGCTATCAGAAGGTAATGTTCATGTCAACTAATAGTGGAAGATCTCCCTATCTCAGAATTTTTTTCAATACCACTCTTTAAGAATTTGTTTAAAAACGCCTCAACTCTGATTTTTTTCAATAACGCCCTCTTTAAATTTAAATTTGATTCGAAAACGCCCGAGACAGGTCGTTTTTAAACACTTTGTGAGATAGGATGCCCTTCAACCACAGTTTAAAAAAAAAAGAGAATCTTTATATTAACGAAATAACAATCTCTTTATTTTAGATTGATCCCGAACTCGTCTTGCCCACTATGCGTTCCGAAGTAGAACGTATGTTGACTCTTATTGCCAAAGGCTCAGCAGATTTTCATGCTGTGCTACGTCATGCCATTGACATTTTTAAACTCAAATTTTTATATTTCGTGAAAAACATTTCCAGTATGGATAGTTTATTCGAGGTATCCTTCTCGCCACTGGCAGAGTCGGGTAAAGCGCATTCACGTTGTGGCAAATGTAGGCGTTATATGAAATATATACAGGTACGAATAATTTGCAGTCAGTTTTAGCATTTGAATTAAAATAAATTATATTTTATACCCACAGTCAAAACCAGCGCGCTTACATTGTTCACACTGCGATGAAACTTATTCGCTACCGAATGGCGGTAATGTCAAAGTCTATCGCGAATTTAAATGTCCGCTAGACGATTTCGAGCTGTTGGCATTTACAACAGGCACCAAAGGACGTTCATATCCCTTCTGTCCGTACTGTTACAATAATCCACCATTCAGGGATATGCCTAAAAATGCTGGTTGCAATTCATGTACACATCCCACCTGCCCGCATTCACTTAATACGCTAGGTATTTCGAGTTGTGTTGAATGTGAATATGGCGTACTCGTATTAGATTGCACTTTGGCGCCCAGTTGGAAAATGGGCTGCAATCGTTGCGATGTTATTATTAATTGTTTCAAAGGTGCTACCAAAGTGACTGTGGAAGGTGAGTTTTATAATGCACTGAAAATTTGCATATCAATAATTGTTTCCCTCTGTTAACAGAAAACAAATGCACAGAATGTGGCGCTCAACTGGTCAATGTTGTTTATAAATCCGATAAAACAAAATTCAAAGATGCTAGCGAAGAGAAAAGTGGTTGCGTTTTTTGTTCAAATGATTTTGCGCATTTGGTTGAGAAACATCGCGCTATTGCATCACGTCCAGTTAATATGCGTGGCGGCGGTCGTGGTGGTGGCGGCGGACGTGGCGCTGCTAAAGGCGGACGCGGTGCTGCTGGTGGTGGACGTGGAGGCGCGCGTGGTCCTAGACCACCAAAAGATAAAATGGCACAATTGGCAGCATATTTTGTTTAAGTATTAAAAGCAAACAGCAATAGCAAGATGACAGAAGAAGATTATACGAAGCAATCGCATTTAAAAATAGTATGTTGGACCTATAGCAAAAAAAAAAAAATTAAAAAAAAATAGTTAATGCATTGTACAGCTATGGAATGTTTAAAATATCTACACTAGACTGGGCCAAATGAAAAATGTAAACTAGCAATAAGATAAGATCTCTAACTTTGATAGTGTTTTTTCGCTATTCTGAAAGTTAATGTCAGTATAAGTTTAAAAAGAATTCATTTGGCCCTATCAAATGTACATACATACAAGTAATTGCATTTATTAAACATTTAAGTAACAATATTTATGAATAATGATTACTTCAAATTATGTAAGTACATTTAGCAAATGTATAAATAATTACAAATGAATTGTGAATGACTCTTAAACAGCAAAATATAGAGAAATTAATAAAAAAAAAAAAAACAAATACACAAATGTAGATTTAAAGAAAAATGTGTAGACTTTATTTTGTGCATGCTATGCTGCTGCATACTATAGATTGTAATGAGTTTTCTAAACATTTTTGCAACAAATCATATTTGAACAGAAAAAAAAAATTAAAACTCAATTAATGTTCGTTTTTTTAAAATTTTTTATTAACCTTACAAATTAACCGCAAATTATCTAAATAAACACACACTCTAATTAATCCCTAATTAAAAACGTTATAATTGGCAATATACAAACAAGTTACAGTCTAGCAAAAAAAAATCTGTTCAACCCTAAAAAATGTGCATTTTTTCTAAAAGTTAATTTAAAATTACATACAAAGTACATAAGTATGAAATAACATACAAACAGACATAACAAGTATCGCACTTTGTTGGCATGCACTCAACCCATTGATGGTCAGCCTCTCCAACAAAGACCGTGAACGCATTACTGTAGCAGCCACAAAACTTTCCAGCGGCTGCTGACTTACTAATAAATTGTTAACTGACAACAACACATGTTTGTTGGGTGTATGTTGTGTAAATGGCGAGTACTTGTGTGGATTCATGGGTGGGAATTTTGAAGATTTCAACCTTGTAGACAATACATATGAATGCCAGCTACAATGTAAAAATTTTATTTGGGAATTTTTGTACACGTTATGCCTACAGTGTTTGAAATAATATTGGAGACGCAAAAACCAAAGGATTTGTTGTTGAGGAAAATTGCTGGTGTATTCCTAGATAGTTCTTCGACCAAGCAAACGAAGAGCAATACAAATTAACATAGTCACCTAGTTCGGAAGTGGAATAAATATTACCATTGCATCGCAATCACAGTAGCTGATATATGCAGATATTCAAGTATAACAAACACCTTGAGGGCTTTAAAATCACTTTCTAAAATTTATCATATACAATGATTAACCTTTCTAGCCTAGTTTCAGTGGGAAGCACAGAAATCCATCAAGCATAACTCAATGCCCTTTAGAACGTAAAGTTTGGATATATAAACCTTAATAAGCGCTAAGTAAGGTCATTACTTTTGAGGTTATACCAGTGGCGGATCCCGGATTTTGGGAAGGGCATTTTTTTGGGACATTTGCATTCATAGTTTCTCAAAACTAACCTTTATGCTTGTTTTTCAAAAAATATATACTTACATTTAATGGTATGGGCAATGTCAAAGTCGAGGTATCACGTATCTGAATTCTTTAAAAAGTTACTGAATGTGTATTAAGTAAACGCAAAATATCAGTTGGTAGTTTGCTGGCAGTTTAACTATATTTTTGTGAATTATGTAATTTTTACTATATTTTTTGTGTAATTTTTACTATATTTTTCGTGAATTTTTTACTATATTTTTTCGTGTAAATTTTACTATCTTTTTTGCAAATTTTACTATCTTTTTTGCAAATTTTACTGTTTTTTTTGTGTAATTTTTACTATACTTTTGTGTAATTTTTACTATATTTTTTATTTTACTATATTTTTTGTTTAAATTTTGTTGTGTAATTTTTAATATTTTTTTGCTTAATTTTTACTATATATTCTGATGTGAGTTACTGTGAAAAGTTACTTTGGATCCGCCCCTGGGTTGTACTATTAAATCGTTAAAGAGCAATAATAATCACCGTTGAAGTGCCAGTTACAGCTAACTGGAGATGGTAAAAAGGGCCCTAACCCTGCAAAAATCGTTGGATTATGTGTTCCAACTTTTTGATATTGGAGTACTCCAAAAGTAAACCTTTAAATACCTCATCGGACCACCTTCAGCTTTTAGAAAGTCGATGTTGTTGTTGTAGCGAGGTGTAGCCCTGCCTAAATGTCAGACAGGGTCACCCCGAGTGCATTGCTCTTGGCCGGGTCGATATAAGAAAACGGCCCGGGTCGTTTCGGCACGATGGGTACAGCACAAGTACTGGTACCGTTCTCGTAGAACCGGCAATACGAGAAACTAGCCCTGTAGGCTATGTAGGTCATTTAGCGTTACCCATGGTTCACCAACTGGGAGGCGACCTACTTGGTCTCGTGCCTTATCGACCAAATCACGGCACTATCGTTCTGGCAGTATATACTCCAAGGAGTAACAACATTGGAGTAGATTGCAAAGTACTCTGATTGTAGGTACTCCATGGAGTAGCAGAAACAAAGAGAAGGTTGGAGTAGGTGGTCCAGTCCTAGGACATCGCAATGTTAATTGGAGCACAGTTTTTATATGAAAAAGGATTACAGTTGGAGTACTCTGATGCTCCAATTTGAGTACTCTTTGGATAGGAAATATAGTACTCTCGATTTTTGCAGGCAAGGTCCACTTACTTGACAGCAAGTTATCATTTTAACTCAGAGTTAACGGCACTGAATTAAGAAGTCGAGCAAATGGCTCTAAGAGGGCTATGTGTAAGCTAAGTCTTAAAAAAGTACTGAACTATACTGAAGGTAAAAACAAACTCATACACCCCGTATGAGAGAGAACGGAATATAAGAATTTACAGTTGGCGAAAATGTCTCCGAGCTAAATTAATACAAATTAAGTCTCCAAATTCGGAAGTGGAATAATTTCTCGGTAATAAGATGGAAGTAAAGGCTGGTTTTCATTGGGTCAAACGGTGTCAAATTCCATCGACTTTATCGAGATTTGGTTGCTTATTTCGATAATTAACCTAATGAAAACCAGGCTTAAAGATAGGCTAACCTGCGACCTGTACTTACTACATAGCATCAGACGTAGGCATGCGTCCCGACTGACACTCTTCAAAGCATTTACGCCGCATGAAAGTGACATAAGAAAACGAGCCTTAAACTGATCCCTATTATCTAATCCCATACTGTAAGTTAAAAAAGTTCTTTTAATGTATACTGTAATTTACAGTCTGTAAATGTCATGTCCATGGCTAACGTTGAACTTGTAACTGAAATTAAAAAAGTGGAAAATTCACAACTTGAAAAAAAAAAATTAAAATGAATTACGCGGGCTAGAACTTGCATACCATATGGGAAATATCTACATACAATTAATTCTGCTAATATGGAAAAAAGAAACTGTTGCTAGTACCGCCCAGTACATCCAAAGCGAAATGCTTTGTGAAAATATTAGCTAATCTTAAATCTGCAACACGCTAGTCAAAGTCACGTCACAAGGTATTCTACGTTTCTTAACAAATTTATGTTGCATTGTTTGCCCTTTATTTATTTATGTTCCTCATGCAATTATGCTAGTTTAAAATGACGTCAAATTGGCTGCTGTTAAAGATTCGATGTACTCTGTAATCGATTTCATTCATGTTATTTACATTGATAGCTGCTAACCAATAATAAACATCTCTGTTAGTAGCAGTTTTTTTGATGTTACTTCTATTTAACAAAAAAAAATACATACTTTTAGAAAATAATAGAAAAAAGCATATCACTGAAGTCATATAAAATTCCATCACTGTTAACGCCAACAACAAAAACTTTCTATTTATTAACCCTATGCAAAAATGGTAGTACAGAGCAAAACAAATCGAAAGACTCAAGAAACGAACTTGGCTGTGCAAGTTACAGTTAAATTTGATTTTGCGACTATCGGCTATGTAGAAAATAGCAATATTAATGGCCAATAGTATTAAATCGCCATTCGATTGGGAAAACACCTGTTCAGCCGAATCTTATAACATTAAACGAGCTAAACTTGTATATTTATATATCCAGACTATCTCGGGAACCGCTTGACCGATTTGGATAGAATTTTCAATATAGATAGTATGATTTTTTTTAAGACTATTCACTTGGGGGATGCCACCTGGGGCGGTTTACAGGGTTGCCACCTATCTCAATTGTTTTTTTTTTTTTAATTATGGAGCAAGATATGCCAATATGGGTATCAAATGAAAGGTATTTTCGGCGACATGCCAAGTAAAATATTTTCAAGTAGGGTTGCCACCTAGGGTTGCCACATTACCTCTGTATATTTGTATATCCGGTATTATCTCGATAACCGCTTGACCGAGTGGGATTAAATTTGGCATAGAGATAGTATGATTGATTCTAAAACTATTCACTTTGGGATTGTCACTTGTTGGGTATTACAGGGTTGCCACTTATATCGATTTTTTTTTAATTATGGAGCGAGATATGCCAATATTGGTATCAAATGAAAGGTATTTTCGCTGACATGTCAACTAAAATATTTTTAAAGTAGGGTTGTCGCCCAGATTTACCATTTAACCGTATTGTATATTTTTGAGATGTTACTTAACTTACATTTTGGGAATTGTTTAGAGGTCACTTTAGGAGAATTTTGGGGCTATTTTGAGAACATTTTGGGTTCAATTTTAGATTAATTTGGGAGCATTTGAGGGTCTTTTTGGGTTCGTTTTGGGATTATTTTAGTATTATTTTGGGATTATTTTTGGGTAATTTTAGGATAATTTTGTGGTCATTTTCGGATCATTTTGGGTATATTTAAGGGTCTTTTTGGAGTCTTTTGGAGTCATTTTGGTGCCATTTTGGAATCATTTTTGGATCATTTTGGAAACATTCAAGTCTTTTTGGGATCCTTTTAAGATTATTTTGGGATTATTTTAGGATCATTCGATTGGGAAAACAGGTGGATAATGACTTAGTCTCACTTGCTGTTTATAATTGACTTTAGCTATCACTTGTTCAGCCAAATTAATTATGATGACGAATATGTAGCTTAACTGAAGTAATTCTCACTTAAAGTTCTAAAACGCATGATTGACCTTGATTTTGAACAAAGTACTACCAAAACTTTTTTTCTATCATTTGTTCGTCATTCCTTTCAATATGTATGTATGTAGATATGTACTTTTATTAATTAATTTTATAAATTGAATACTTTTTTTCCTAGCCAAATCAACAATCTAATGTTTAGACCAATTTTAATTCGCAAATTACGTGCTTTAAGCAAAAAAAATTACAATTACTCATACCACTTAGGTATATATTAAATTAAACGGTCTATTAGTCAGCGTTAGCTTTATCATAAATGTAAATCTATGTAAATTCATATATACATATATGTACATTAGAGCGTATCGTCAAAAAAAAGTTTAAAGTGTTCCCCCCTCGTTCGAATGTTTACTTGTGGGTGATTTCAAAAATGGAAAAAAAAAATTTTCGGCACCCTGTAAAAACAGCAAAATTCGTTTTTTGCTTATAACTTTGCTATTTGGTTTTTGATTTCACCGAGCAATATATTGTTAAAAAGGTTTTAACCCGTGTCATATTTCGTCCATATAAGCTATTAGCCTGCGACACCAACTTTAGCTTTTATTCAAATTTATTTAAAACCAACACCCTGTATTAAAAAATTTTTTTTTTTTTTAAATGCATTACATTTATTTCCTCATTATATGCAGGTAAATATTCTTTGTTTTCTTCATTTGCAGGAAACATTTTTTTTTTTTCAAATACAAAAGATAGATTAAATTCAGAACTTGGCATGATGGGCTAAAAGTTTCTAAGGATGAAATATTGCCTTGGTGAATACCTTTCTAAAAATGTATCACTTTTGAAAATCGAACGTAAAATATAGAAAAAAACTAATTTCGCTCGTTTTACAGGGTGACAAAAAAATTTAAATTTTTTTTTTTTGAAAGCCTCCACCTTACACCGCGATACGCTCTAATGTACATACATATTTATGCGTTAAATCACATTAATTACTTATTTAACACTTAACTAGTTCGCTCTAACGCATAACAGTCAAACTGATTTCGTCTGTTGCATAACAAAAACTCGCGCCTTATCACTTTTTAGCAATAATTGGAAACAATTGGAAACATCAGGGGAGGTCTAGTCACGGTCCAGGGTGGTTCTGTCATCTCAGTTTTTTGCTTATCAGGCTCTACTCAACATCAACCAACCCAACATGGGTATCAGCCTGATAAAGGCTCCAGCTCCAGAGCCTATATATGTACTCCTAGAACTAAAAAAATTACAGCAACTACATAAGCCGCTGATGGGATGAAACTTGTCAACTTATGTTAGTAAATTTTTCTTAGACATGTAAAAAATTGAATTTTTTACCAACTCACAAGGTGTACCCAACGAAAAATGTATAAATAAAAGACAAACATATTACATGCTAGTTGTTTGCACTTTTCATGAGCCCGCACAATTGCTGTTTGTTTAGATATTTAACAGAGTTTATGTATTTTGTTGTTTCCGTTGGAAAACAATAGAATTTATTGTACGCACGCACAAAAAAAAAAAATTGCAAACAAATATACACGCATATAAATATATTCATTTAACGGGGCAGTGAAATGTGGACCGCGGGCTTTAGGGAGGTGCCCCCTTTTCATTAAAAACATTCGCTCAATATCACGGTAACGTCCAGGATCTCATGTGTTCCGCATTTAGGACAATATCTCGGAACCGGGTTCGCAGCGAACTAAGCACCACACCCTTTTAAAACCCTCATCAAAATCTTTCATTTGGTACCCATATTGTCCAAACACTTTTTAGGATCACACCTGATCCATATTTTGTTCAATATTTCGGAAAAGGGGTTCGTACCTTCGCACTTTCATTTAAAACACTCACCAACACCTTTCTTTTGATATCCATATCAAACACATTTTGGTCGATATTTTGGAAACGGGTTCGAACATTGGACTTCGAACATCTCCTTGTTAAGAGCCCCGCGAAACGCATTTCTTTTGATGTCCATATCGTACAAAGATTCTCTGAACATTCTCGGAACCGCATCAGTGAAATATTTTAAAACGAATTTCTTACGACACATTTGAAAACTACTTTAAAATAAAACACAAAAAGTTTTCAAGTCGGTTTAAAAATTCATGTTTTGAAATATTTCAAATTGAACCAAAGCGTTTTATGTACGCATATGTACATGGTATAACATTGCTAGTTTAGATTTTTGAGGACTGACGGCACTAAAAATAAAGTTTTTTATAAACTGGTTGCCTAACCATCGAGCCGCAGATCCCTAACAAAAAAAAAAAAAAAAAAACAAAAAAAACAAGTAATTTTGAGGTTAAGGCTGATTTTGGACTCGGCTTCGGCAGTCACAGCGATTAAAATAGCGTTCCGGTTTCGGTTTCGGTTGTATAACGTGTTTCGGTTTCGTTCCTCAACATTTATTTCGGTTTCGGTTACAGTTTCGCCCCGGTTTCGGTTTCGAAATAAAAACAGGAATACAAAAACAAAAAAATGTTACTACAAAAAACTCAAGTATGTATCTACTTTCGAAATAGGCTGAATTTTCATACCTTTTCTCGGCTCTCGTGAATTTTTTTCGAAGGCTTCATTCAACAATAGTCAAATTTCCTCTTTCAGAATTTTGAAATTTCTCCTTTCAGAATTTTGGTACAAAACGTGTATTTTTAGTCTTGCTCGACAATCTTCCATAGAAATTTTTCAGGGTACCTTTTTATAAAAAAAGTAAGACATTAAAAAATTCAAAACCGCTTGGAACCGGTTCGGGCCTTTGAAACGGTTTTGGTTGCGTTCTTTTTCAGATCAAAATAACGGTTACGGTTCCGGTTTCGGTTATGAAAAATCAATCGGTTTTGATCGGTTACGGTTTCGGTTTCCTTGCTTAAAATACTATAATACGTACATTAGACTGTCCCAAAAATTTAAGGTTCGAAATTTGATATGCATAGATAAACAACATGTGTACGAAGTTTTATTGTTCTAGGATAACGGCAATCTGTGCCGATTTTTAGTTTTCGCTAGCCGCTTATACTAAGTTCGCGAAAAAGTCCATTAAGGCTTCGAAAATTACATAAAGTTAATATTTGCCTCATATTTGAAGGACTGTGCAACAAATCTCCACCTTTGAATTTTTAAAAGGATAACAGGATTCTTTGCAAGGTTATTGAAAAGGCGTATTCACGAGAAACGACATTGGAATTTCAAAAGTGTAGTAGTAGAGTGCCAAGCACTTTGGTTTCTAGCAAAAATAATTAAGTACATCTTGAAACTTTGCAATTATAGTGCACTTTTTAGAGGTCCTACACGGCGTATGAGTAACATATACAAGTATGAAGAGAAGAGGTAGATTGTGTTATTTTTTTTAGTCGATATCTCCGAAATGGATTGAGATATCGAAATAAAACTTACACAACTTTCAGGCCCTCATGAACATCTTTCATTCGATACCCATATTGTAAAATCAATGTCTGGGGTATGCCCTGTCCATCTCCTGCGCATCCTTGAATATTTGTAAACATATTTTCAGAAATTTTATTACAATCAATATATTTACATGCCCTTGAAGGATAATTAATAATAACGTTATATTTTGCCTATTATTCAATTATCCTTTAAATTAGTAACCACATATCAACATTTCCTAAGTATCCGGTACAGAAATAAAGTACCGATTTACTAATTACAAAGTCCTTAAAGGGTAAGGATGCAGCAATATGAGAAAAAGGAGTACAAAAATTATTAAATTAGCAAAACGTAGTGGAAGTCGGCACGGGTTGCCGTGGTCCGAACTGCATAAAACTTTGTCAGGATAGTTTTTGATGCATAAAGGTCCCAATTCGAAATTTTGGGACAGTATAATGTACATGGACTTCTAGAAATGTATATTAACGGCTAAAACTTTTAAAGTATTTTTTGTTGCCATTCTGAGAAATAATATCAATATTATTTGAGAAAAAAAAAAAAAAATACATATATCTTTTTTGGTCGAGTCTAATGTACATATGTAGGTACATGAAGTTTTGTCCACTGCGCTATGCAACAGTAGCTTCGTTTCTTTCCTGCTAATTATGAATAATTATTCCTGAAAAAGCGTTTCTTGAACAAAACTAGCAGCGAATTCAGCAGCTTTTTGACATTTAATTGAGAGTGAGAGCGCCAATTCGCTGCAAGTTATTGCTGGAGATTTTTCGTCCAGCAGAAACTAGCAAGCAGGAACAGCTGATCAGTGCCATAGCAAAACAACAACAAAGAAATGTTAATTCAAATTTTTAGCCAATCAGAAATGTAACAGCTGTTTTGTCTGCAAGTTTCTACTGTTTCCTGTTCGACGAAAAAATGAGATTTGACAGCTTTTTACAAGACTCTCTTCTGCTGAAAGTTCTTTGCTGGATTTTTCAAGAAACATACCTAATATCTGTAAAAGATGTTGAAAAATTGCTGACCTGTAGAAAGGCCAATTTTGACAAATAACAACGATTTTTCTACTCAAAGTCGAAGATGTTATTAAAGAATGTAGAACTAACAAAGAAATGTAAAGTGATAACGGATGTTGACAAGGGCACAAGAAAGCGAACATGTCATATGAAGTCAGAAGTGGAATATTTGATGGTGGTCAACTAAATAATACAAATTTGCTACAATTGTTTAAAACTATTCAAAGTAAATATGCCGTGTTTACTCATAAACAAACATACTATTTTACATATATTTATTTTAGCTTATTCGCATTTCGGAATCACTCACAAATTGACACTTTTTTTTTTGGGGCCACAAAATGTACATAGAAATAAGGGACGCTTGCGACATTGACGGTATTTAGCGCGTTTTTGACGATGCGGCATGTGATAAAGCAAAGCATTGTTTTCCAATATGTTTTTATTTTTATTTGTATGGAAGGCCTTTTAGACAGGCCATTGGACAGCCAAGAGAGCACGTACAACAATGAGAGGGCGTAAAATTTTGTTTTTGAGACTTTTTTTGTGGGAAGTTGTTGAGATTAGCTAATACAATGTAGTAGTATTACCAGAAGTTTGTTCGACCAGAAATCCTTTCGAGGATCAGGAACAATGAGAGAGTGGAATCAGAATGTCCATAAGAACCTAGTGAAGTATAGACGGGTGGCTATGATTCATTCTGCTCATTCCATTCCACTATTAAGCCTCCCCAAAAAAAATGTGATAAATACTTTTTTGTCTACCCCAATTCACACATTAGGCATTTCAAATACATAGCGAACAATAGCAACAACAACAAGCGCCGCGCGCAACACCAGCATGTAAACGTACTAATATGCGGAGCGGCAAGTTTGAAAGTCTGTGAAGCGCCACCGATGCTAGTGAACAACTATAAAAAAAATCATGACTTTAGCTTGATATAAAAGCCGTTAAGTGTCTCGCTAAACGACATTCAGTTTTTCGAATTCGAAGTTAAAGGTAGTTAGTTAGCCGAAAAGCGTTACTCGTTTCGTGTGCCAAAAAAAAAAAAAATTAATAAAAGCAACATGAAGTGTTTTGTAAGTGTGCGAAAAAGGATTTAGAAGTGAATTTTGATTCATAAAAAAGGACGGCATGTTGAGTTGATATGTGAAAATATTCATAAATCAATAAAATATTACAAAATTGAAGTAAACGAAAATCAAGCAGATAAGAAAACTAAGTGCTCTCAGAATTTAAAGTCAGAGTGCTATACTGATTTCTCAAAATCGGAGCTAAGAGCATGGTGCAATTAATTTAGGTCCAATGGCTTCAAGGGGTTGTTAGTGGCAATAAATAGCTTCTCCAAACCAAATTTCAAGCTCATCCACGCTAGTTGAATCCCGATACAAGGCCTGGCGACCTTAAGTTCTTTACGGAAGAAGGTTGAAGGATGACCTCGGAAGTCCTACGGGGTCATATGATTGTACCTTATCAGTGTGGCTTCAGATCTGGCACGATACGCCAAATCCTGGAGAAGATCCACGATAAGAGAATTGACACGCATCAACTCTTTGTCGATTTCAAAGCCGCTTTTGACAGAGCGAAAAGGAGTTGTCTGTATGTCTGAATTTGACTTCCCTGCAAAGTTCATACGGCTATGCCAAGTGACTTTGAGCACTACCAACAGCTCCGTCAGAATTGGGAAGGACCTCACTGAGCCATTCGAAACCAAACGAGGCTTTAGAAAGGGCGACTCCCTTTCGTGGGATTTCTTTAACCTGATGCTGGAGAAGATAATTCGAGCAGCAGAGCTTAACCGCAATGGTACAATCTTTTACAGGAGCGTGTAATTCTTAGCGTATGCCGATGATATTGATATCATTGAACTCAATAACCGCTCCGTAAGCTCTGCCTTCTCTGGACGGGATAAAGAAGCGAAAAAAGTGGGTCTTACGGTGAACGAGAACAAGACGAAGTATCTGCTGTTATCAATGAAAGAATCGGGGTACCTGAGAGAAAAGTTCTCCGAAAGATTTATGGTCCTTCCGGTGATGCCAACGGCGAGTATCAAAGGAAATTTAACGCTATACGAGCCATACACAGGCCTGACCATAGTTCAGCGAATTAAAGCCCAAAGACTTCGCTGGCTGGATCATGTCATAGCCCAGAAGCTCCAGCACAGAAGGTTTTCCTATAGACACCCGAACTCTTCAGCAAAGAAAGGGGAGACCTCGACTGAGATGGAAAAAACAAGTGGAGGGTGACTTTAACTCCCTTGGCGTTTCCAACTGGGGTCAGTTGGCGCTTAAAAGTAACGACTGACGTGCTTTGATACGAAATGGCTAAAATCGCTTAGGCGGTTAAACGCCATGAAATGATGATGATGAATAAGATCCCTTCAAAGGATATTAAAATTCGGAGTTGGATGGAAGAACACCCTATTTCAACATTTTCATGAAAAAAGACCAGTCCCTGGTTTGAGTTTAAGGACACACTATCTCTGAAGACGATTGAAGAATGTTTAGTTTCTGATTTCGGATCAAGAACTCAAAAAAATTGTTTGGGATTGAAAGGCGTCCAGTCCCTGAAAAAAGGGCGTGGGCTTTATGCTGATTTTCGGTGGTTTTTTCCCCCTATGTTATCGGGTGCTATTTCACTGTGCCCTCTTTTATGTTTTCACTATTTTATTCCACTTCTGAAATTTTTAATATTTTTTCCTCCCAAAACTCAGGCCCTCATCGCCCTCCTGTTCGTGCTATGCACCATTACAACAAGCTATGCCGCTTCCGTGTTGGACAACGAAGCCGAAGCGTCCGCAAATGAAGAACAACTAGAAACGGCAGAAAGCAGTTTAGACGAAGCACATAAGCAGGAGAAGCGCTATATAGGTGGCGCAATCGACCCATACTCGTCGCGTCTCGGACTCGGTTTAGGTAAGTCGCCAAAACATATCTAATACATTACGGAAAGGTTAATAATAAATACTTGTATATGTTAACTCTTATATGAAAAAAAAAACAGATGGCGGCTCTCTTTACAACACCGGTTACGGTGGTTATGGCGGCTACGGTGGTCTTGGTAGCGGAGCAAGCGCTCTTGGCGGCTATGGCGCTTATGGTGGTTATGGCAATTATGGTGGTTACGGCTCTGCTGGCTATGGTCCTTATGCTGGTTATGGCAGTCCTTACTCATACTATAATGCTCGCTTCGGTAGCGGTAGTTATCCTTATTCACGTTTGGGCTACAATTATCCTTCCAGCTATTATGGTGGTTATTCTAGTAGCGTGGTGGGTAATGGTTTGGGAGCTTTGGGTGGTGGTGTTGTACCGCCGGTTGGCGTTGGTGCGGCGGGCTATCAATATGGACCTGGCGTTTCGGGCACAATTTACTAAAGCGAACAAGTCGATATGATAACGGACCAAATAGCGAATGCGGTAGTTAAGCGCGCAATCTCAGACAAGGCTGAGTTTGTTTTCCAAAGGCTGCCAGTAATTTCGATTTTGTAATGCTTTTTTTTTAATAATAATAGTATAATTTTAAAGTCATCAAATATTTTGTACAAATTCGTAAATAAATTGTTGAAAATTGCTAACTTTGTATGTTTCTCTAATCTAATCTTGGCTTTCGTCATTTCTCGACGCTTAACCGCCTAGGAGATTTTGGCCCTTTCGTATCAAAGCACGCCAGTCATTCCTTTTTAGCGATAACTGACACCAATTGTGAACCTCAAGGAAGTTCAAGTCATCCTCCACTTGTTGTTTCCATCTCAGTCGAGGCCTCCCCCTTCCTCTGCTGCCGAATTCGGCTGTCGATAGGAAAACCTTCTGTGCTGGAGCTTCTTTGTCCATTCACATAACATGACCCAGCCAGTGGACCCTTTGCACTTCAATTCGCTGAACTAGTTATGGTCAGGTCCGCTTAAAGCTCGTATATCTTATCGTTAAATTTCCTTCGGTACACGCCGCAGGCATCACGGGAAGGACCATAAATCTTCCGGAGAACTTTTCTCTCAAATACTCCAAGGACCATCTCATCTTCTCTTGACACTGTCCATGATTCCGAGCCGTATGAGGACTGGTATGATGAGAGACTTATAGAGCGTGATCTTTGTTTATCGAGATGGGACTTCTCAATTGTCTACTTAGTCCAAAGGAACACTTGTTAGCAAGAGTGATTCTCCGTCCATTTAAGAGAGTTCTCATCCGAGGCTTTGTTGCATTGTTTCTCATCGGAATTTGTTTTTACGTGGCGGGTCCCAAGCACAGCGCACAATCCGTTTTTGGGGTTTTTGATAAAGATTTACAAATTTATATATCGAGCCGCTTGCTCCAAGACAGACGCCCACTTACAGCCGCACCTCATGGTGAACAGACGCTGCGGGAACGACCTCGGTGAACCCTTAAACCAAGTATGTCAGAGTTGCTCCACCCCCTCTCCCTCCCTCTCTTTCTGCCGCGAGCCTAGATAACTCACGTTGCCCAGAGTCACACAGTAACTAGACCCCATTACACTCCCAACTTACGTTTTCGAATAGATTAAAATAAAAAATTTTAAAAATTTTCTTATTTATTTGAGTTAAAATATAAAATAATCCATACATAAGTTGTTTTAATTTAAAAGCAGTCAATTTTAAAGCAATATTTTCAATTATTCCCAATGTGGATGGACACTTTGATATCTCATTAGGCTGTCGTTCGCCTTCACATTTCACTATAGGCTACATGCTTATCCTTGATTATCCAAAACGAGTCGACAATAGCGCCATTCTTATCATCAGAAACTTGTTCAAAATAGAGATGAGTGCGATTGAAGGCCTTCATGCGTGTATAGCCGTAATCCTATTTAAGTGGAGTAGAGTTTTGTGAGTAATTATCTAATTAAATATAAAAAATCGAACTCACATTACTGTGAAATGCATTCCACTCAGGAAGCGTATCTGAAAACGGCTCACGTTCCTCTTTACAGCCTGCCGAACCTGTTATAATTTGTATGGGCGCCTTGGCATTGGTATAAGGTGCTGTTGCCGAACCATTGTACACCTTAAAATCATAAATCGGCCATAAACGCGTATAGAAATGTTCATGCGCGAAAATCTCCACATCAACGCCATGTTTGTAGAACAAATCCTCCAAGCCAAACATTTTCAACAACGGTAAGCCTTGGCGTATGTATGTCTCAAGCTTTCCATTACAATCATATTCTTTATCGTCACTACAATACATCGGGCGATGTCCGTACGTTATAATCCATGGACGTTGTGCACGATTCTCTGGTTTATTAGCTTCACGTAAGTCATGTTCAAGCCATTTGAACTGTTCGGTGAGCAACTTAAAACCATAATGCAAAAAGTAGTAAACTTCAGTGGAAAAGGAGACAAAATGTACAGGACCCAAATCGAAACTGTACCACAAACTATCACGTCCGCCAGGCATATTGAAGCGTGTTTTATAGTTCGAGAAGTTGCTGTAAATACATGAGAATAAATTTTTGATATAGCCATTAATAGAATTCATAAGCACACTTACTATTTCTCCTCGTGATTGCCCGGACACACCATATACGGCACATAAGCAGCAATAGTTTCTATTTGACGCATAAATTCATCGCCGACATGAGCATTTTCTGTGTCCATATCGTATGCAAAATCACCTACATGTATAATCGCATCATACATGCCCTGTTGCGTATCACGCTGTAGACGCGCCAATGATTGTGCATTCTCATTGCCCATATCACCAAAGATGGCAAGACTTGGTTGCCAATCGCTGCCATTAGGTGGTGTGGTGAAGGTAAAACTGGCTGACCAACCCAAATCACTGCCACACGAATATTCGTAACGCGTTTGTGGTTTTAAGTTGCGCAGTGTTACTTTGTGTATGTATTGCGAGTGCTTTTTGGTACCACCATCGACAAAGAGGCGTGCTTCACCCGAGACAACACTTTTGATGTCGACATTATATTCGTTGTAGAGCACAGTTGATTGATTGGTGGCATCGCGTGTGGACCAAGTTACAACAATGTCATTGAGGTGATCTTTTTTTTTTTTTTTTTAAGAAAGAGAATTGAAATAAAATTTTGTTTAATATTGTTAAAAATTAGCGCAATGTGATTTAAGGTAACAATTGTGGCGGCTTCCAAGCCATGGACAACGGTGTGCGGCTCATTAAAATCGGACTTAAAATGGCGACGTAGTGTCAAAAAAAGTAAATAGCCCATCGGGGGGGACGTGGCAAAAAAAAAATTCGGGATCGCCTTCAAAATATCTTTAATCCTAGAGGTGGACTGGAAAAAGTTTTTTTTTGTATGCGGACCGATCCGGGCTAATGCACATCATATCGATTAATAAGCGATCTTATGACATCACATTTCATTTAAGGGCCGCTTGCATAAAAGCCGATAACGCCTAATCGGTGATCATGTCTCCCGAATCTCACCTCCATCAAGAGGTGTAAAAGTAGGTCGCCTCCCAGTTGGTGCACCCTGGGTAACGCTAAATGACCTACATAGCCTTCACGGCTAGTTTCTTGTATTGCCGGTTCTACGAGAACGGTACCAGTACTTGTGCTGTACCCATCGTGCCGAAACGACCCGGGCCGTTTTCTTATATCGACCCGGCCAAGAGCAATACACTCGGGGTGACCCTGTCTGACATTTAGGCAGGGCTACACCTCGCTACAACAACAACAACAAGAGGCAAAACTGCTCAATGTAAAATAGCACGCGGAAATGCTTAGCAGGCAATTCATTCTGAACTGCCACAAGCCAGCACATTCAAAACGTCATCTTTTGGACACAGATCCGCCCCGAGAGACATAAGGGAAACATCTCTGCAAGCATTATGACGAGATCCGGCATCATATTACCTTGTCGTTTGATCTGCGGAATCATAAGCGGGATCTAACCGACATCCACACCGAGTCGGTAGACACTTTTGTCAGACCTCTACCTGTGAATCCCGTTCTAAACGGTCTTTCACCGCACCTTACCAAGGTAGACAAGAGTCACCACCATGGCACAGCTTAGGTCTGGATACAGTGTGAGGTTCAACTCCTACTTATCCAGACTCAATGATACAATTTCAAACACATGCCCTGCATGTGGTGAGACCCCCCATGATACTCTACATCTCTTCAATTGTTCAACTGAACCTACTTGTCTAACCCCTCTGTCCCTCTGGACCAACCCTGTTGAAACTGCACGTTTCCTTGGACTCATGTTAGAAGAGCTTGACGAAGATTTTCAGAATGATCATACACTCTAGGCAGGGCAATGCATTGTTAACAACAACAACAACATCACATCGAGTACAATTGAAATAAGTAGTGGTAGTTGTTGTTTTTAACAACATAAAAACAAGCCGCATCAATAAACAAAATAATCAAACAAGATCATATCACATGTCAAATGAGATCATGCGATCCCATATCAGATCAAATGAAATCATTAAATCAAGTCATATCATATCAAAGCAAAGAGGATAGATCACTAATCTAACCTCTATGATATTACCAAAGAGGTTAGATCCAACCTCTTTGATTATACCATGGTATATCAAATAAAACAAAAAGTATAGAATATGTAGCGTTTAGTTATATATTTTAGTTATATAAAATGTCTTAGTTTGGCGACTTCACAGCCTATTAAATATGAATAATATTTGATATATATTTGTATGAAAAGTATTTAGAGATACAAGTAAATATGTGAGGAATGTACATTCGTAACTTAAGCTCATCTTACGCATTCTTAGCTTTTGAGATAACTATAATGTTTGTCCTTTACAATCCAGAAAGCATCAATTATTTTACCATCCTTATCATCGGAAATCTGTTCAAAATATAAATGTGTGCCATTGTGCGCTTTCAAACGTGTGTAACCGAAATCCTAAAGGAAAATAATTGATTAGATTTACAAATTCCATGCTACCACATCTTCGCTACCTGACTATGAAACGCGCTCCACTCTGGTATCACCTTAACAAAGGGTTCGCGTCCCTCCGAATTTCCCGCTGCACCCGTTATAATATGCACAGGCGCACGTGGATTATGATAAGGCTCTTTGAGTGAGCCATTCAATACTTTGTAATCATAAATTGGCCATAAACGTTCATAGCAATGCTCATGCGCCCATATTGTAACATCAACACGCGCTTCATAGAATAGTTGTTCTAAACCAAACATGTGTAACAAGGGCAAACCGGTACGCACAACGGTTGCATGATGCGAGCAATCATCACCATTATCGTTGCTGCAATACATCGGGCGATGACCGTATGTGATGATCCATGGGCGTTTGGCACGATTTTCTGGATGATTTGCTTCCTGCAAATCGCGCACCAACCATTCATATTGAAAGGCCAAATTTTTCAAACCATACTGAAGGAAATAGTACAGTTCGGTGGAGAAGGCCACAAAGTGTATTGGACCCAAACCAAAACTATAAAAGAGATTCTCAGTGCGTCCGGGCATGCTAAAGCGCGCTCGGTAATGAGAAAAATTGCTGAAATTCAAACAAGAAAGGTGGTTTATTTTCCAGCCTATTACTCTATCTACTAAAATACTCACTAAGTTTGTTCGTGATTGCCCGCACAAACCATATATGGCACATAAGCTGCTATAGCTTCCACTTGTCGCATAAACTCATCGCCCACAGCGCCATTTTCCGAATGCAAATCATAAGCAAAGTCACCTACATGCAAAATAGCATCATACATGCCACGTTGTGTGTCCTGTTGCAAGCGCGGCAGTGATTGTGCATTTGCATTGCCCATATCGCCATAGATCGCTAGCGAAGGCGACCAATCTGCATGCGCTGGAGGCGTGCGAAACCAAAATTCTGGTGACCAGCCAAGTGGACTGCCACAATGATAGATGTAACGTTTTTCAGGTTGAAGATTCGTTAAAGTAACCTGGAATTGGATGGTTAAGAAATAGGTTAGGTTCAAGTGGCTGCCGCAGAGGCACACCTAGGCCAGTATTTAAAGGCCCGTTGTGATACCACCAACACTAGGAAAGTCAGTTCCGGGACCCTGCCATATGGAAAATCCCGGTATTAACGGAATTCTCCACATAGCAGAATCTCGGGACTGACCTTCCTATAGCGACACCGTTACTCCTCCTCGAACCATTTAGATGACTTGATGAAGGCCATCAGGTCCTTTATGTCCAGCTCCGTGACCTGGCGTAGGCTGACCAGGAAGGGAACTCCCAAAACGAAAGGTTAAGAAATAAATACAGCAAGAAAAAACGTTGCACTTACGCGATGTATGTACTGCACACTGCGTGTTTTACCACCATCCACAAATTTTGTTGGTGGTTGCGTTGAATTTTGCACAAGCTCCAATGTTTCAAAGCCATATTCACATATAGAGGTTTCGGTATTGTCGCGTGTGGACCAAGTAACAACAAAATCACGAGTGGACTCTTTGGAATGAAAAAAAAAAAAAATGTGTGGGGTTTGTGAGTGAACTTTGACATGACTTGGTGTAGGAGAATATGATGTGATTAGAATCGAAGGCTAAGATGTGATGTGATAGCATGACGTGATATGAAATGAGTTGATAGTTCAATTTTCTAAGTCATTTTGTTATATAAATGATGATATATAGACGTTAATGCCTCTTTTTCCTATATAATAGAATATAAAACCAGTAAGACTCGGCTCGGTTTGATATCGTATCATCCATTCAGTGGGTGTTATGTCTGCCTTCGAATAAATGTCAGAATATTGCAAAAGTTTCGAATACATAAGGGGGTGTAAGAGTAGGTCGCCGCCCCGTTGGTGCACCCTGGGTAACGCTAAATGACCTTCATGGCCTACACGGCTAGTTTCTTGTATTGCCGGTTCTACGAGAACGGTACCAGTACTTGTGCTGTACACATCGTGCCGAAACGACTCGGGCCGTTTTCTTACATCGACTCGGCCACGAGTAATACACTCGGGGTGACCCTGTCTGACATTTAGGCAGGGCTATACCTCGTTACAACACCAACAACAACAACAACAACAACAACAACAGTAGATGCAGCGGGATAATGCTGGATGTGCCATAACAATTGATCATTAAGAATGAAAAAAAAATGGATTGTAGTTTGTTGTGTCCTTAGTGTAAATTTTTAAAATTCTAACAAAATTAGCCTTGTCGAATTGGACATGAGCCATTTCGGCACGTGTAATGGGTTTCGTTGCATTAAAATAATCCTCGCAGATAGCAGCCAATTCAACATTGAAAAGAATATGAAAGCTGCTAGCAATATTTTTTTTGTAATGTATGTATGTATCCATTATAAGTTCTCAAAATTCCCTTCTGCTCGGGTAAAATGTGCGCCATGTAGATACGTAGAACATAGGAGCGATAGCAATTCGTTGTGTAATGTATGTATCCATTATAAATTCTCAAATTTCTGAAATAAACTGAAAAAATCAATTTAGGAAAAATGTATAAATGGTCAATTAAAATATAAGATATAAAATTATAACATTTTATCGGTTTAGTAGCTTTACATATTGTGTTTTTTTAATGATTTAATACTTTTATTTAATATTTTTTATAATAAATTCACTAAAAAATAAACAAACACGTTTAAAAATTAAAAAAAAAAATTGTTATATGTAATACTATAACTTATAAATCTTGTAATACAGAAATGTTTGTGCTTTGGAAAAAAAATAGAAATGCAATTGTGAATACGTGAAGTCAATACTGATGACCAGCTGTTTGCTCATTACAAAAGGAATGTTAAGATTTGAATCATTTTGATGCATTTTTTTTTTAGTTTTTTCAATATTTCAATATTTCCTTAGTTTAAAACAATAAAGTTTGTGCCTCTGCAGTTTCTCAAAAGTGTAGATACTTCTTAAACGAAATGAATAATGTGTCAGCCGTAAGAGCGCGCAATTACACATAGCTGCCATGTTTATCTTTGATAATCCAAAACGCATCAATGATATCGCCATTTTTATCATCGGAAACTTGTTCAAAATAGAGATGTGTATGATTGTATGCCTTCATGCGTGTATAACCATAATCCTGTAAATGTAAAAAATTTAAACCAACTACTCATTTGCAGCTAACTCGCACACTTACCTGACTATGAAAGGCGCTCCACTCAGGCAAATCAGTAACGAATGGCTCACGCCCCTCCTTGCAACCCGCTGAGCCAGTAATCAAATGCACTGGCGCGCCAGGATTGCGATAAGGTTCAGCTTGTGAACCATTATAGACTGTGTAATTGTAAATAGGCCATAAACGTTCGTATGAATGTTCATGCGCCCATATTTCTACATCTACGCCTTGCTCATAAAATAGCTCCTCCAGTCCAAACATATGCAAAAAAGGCCAACCAACGCGTGTTAAAGTTTCTGAATGTGTACAATCATTACCATTGCCATTACTACAATACATTGGACGATGACCATAAACAATAATCCAAGGTTGGCGCGCACGATTTTCTGGACGATTAGCTGTTTGCAAATCGTTAACAAGCCAATCATATTGAAAAACAAGCGGTTTCAAACCATAGTTTAGAAAATAATACATTTCTGTTGAGATGCCTATGAAATGTACGGGTCCCAGGTCGAAGCTGTAAAATAGATTCTCTGTACCACCGGGCATGCTGAAACGCGCGCGATAATTCGAAAAGTTACTGCAGAAGAAGAATAATTATTATTGCACTGAATTTGAACTAAAAAAAAAAAAACATGACAGTTTGCTACTTACTATTTCTCCTCGTGATTGCCGGGCACTACCATATATGGCAAATAAGCCGCAATTGTTTCCACTTGACGCATAAATTCATCACCCACGCGCGCATTCTGCGTATTCATGTCGTAGGCAAAGTCACCAACATGTATAATAGCATCGTACATGCCCTGTTGGGTATCCTGTTGCAAACGCGCCAATGATTGCGCATTCTCATTGCCCATATCGCCATAAAGCGCCACTGTTGGCGCCCAATCATCACCGGCAGGCACTGTGCGAAACTTAAAAAGCGGTGACCAACCCAATTGACCACCGCAATGATAGGTGTACGTACGATTGTATAGAAGATTTGCTAATCTGACCTATTTTGTTTACAATGTGAAGAGTGGTAATCAAGCGTGAAAATAATTTCAACAGAGAATAGCAAAAGTGTGTGTGAAGAAAATGAGTAACTGCAATAGCGTTGCATTTGTGCACTTTCATGTTCAGCTTCAACCATGAATAAATGACTATCCTCTTTTACGTTGCAGACGTTCTAAAGTTCGGCTCGATTTTTAGCAATTTACTTTATATAGCTAAAAACGAGCAGAAGTTTAGGGCGCCTGAAACTTTCAAGCGCTAGATCAGCACAACTCATTTCCCACAACTTTCGCTTGATTGCTTGCAACTTTACCCTATGTATGTATTGGGACTTTCGTTTATCGCCACCATCCACAAATTTCTGGGATGTGCCATTAGCTTGCTGTGTTAAGCCATCTAAACCATATTCAACAATTGAGTCGATGGCATCGTCACGTGTGGACCATGTTACCACAACATCATTGGATTGTTCTGTAAATACACAGAAGTAGCAAACCATAAGAATTATTCTTGCTTAAGTGCCAATGAAATTATGTGCAAAAAGAAAGTCATTCCAAAGTGTGATAAGGGGTATATTGTTCGGTTTAGAAAAGAAACGGAAACTGAAAATTTGTTGACAGTGAATGAGAGAAACAAAAAGCTATTGGCAATAGCAAATAGTCAGCCTTTGCTGGGTCGCAAAAGTTGAAAGTTGATCATTACTATAATAATTTCATAACTTTATGTTAACTGTATGTATCCATTAAAAATTCCCAAAACCTTAAAGTTAAACTGTAAATAATAAAAATATGAATAAAACAATTTTATGCTCATAAAGAAAACAAAAACAAAATATTAAATATATTGCATATTATAAATGTAATATCATAATAGAAAAATTATTGTAACATTTGTAATCATTAGGCTTGTTTTGTATTGAAAATAATAATAATAATAATGTTCGTGAAAAAACAGTCCCATTGTTATTGTTTTCGTATCATCTTATTTGCCTCTTCCCCTTGAAATAAACAACTTTCAAAGTGGGCTACAGCCATATGTTCTCTGCTTGCTTATCAGCTCTGTTCACTAACAAAGAAAACAAACAATGAGGTTCATTTTCAGGCTTAGATAGACGTTGTGTTGAAAATGTTTTTCTATTTACTGCAATGATTTCTTATCGAGTACGATACTGATATAAAACTACAACGAAATAGTTCATTAGAATTTCAACTTGTGGTGTGCAGTTTTTGATTTTTTTCTCTACATGTTGGCGGGATCTACAGTTTTTGGCCGACTTCGAACGGAATTTGCAAAGTAAATGATTTTTGCTGAGAAGTTTCTCATGGCAGAAATACATTCGGAGAGTTTGCTAAACGACTGCCGAGGGGGGACTCCGTTTAGAAAAATTATTTTTCTAAATAATTTTGATGTTGGTTTTAGCCAGGCATTGATATGACACGACTTGGTGTAGTAGGCCGAACACACTACCGCTACACCACGGCGGCCGCCACATATGATATCATATGAAACACGTATCCAATCCAAAGATTCGGACTTTGCATCCTTAAGCAAAAGGTTTCAGTGCCTGTCAGAACCCCTATGGGTTAGGTAGGCATACAGGCCGTAAGAGGCGATTAACTAATATGCACATATGTAAGTAACGAGATGCACCCTGATGGTTGATCTGCAGATATGATGTCTCCCATCTCTAATTAGTCATCTCTTCCTTGCTGCCCCTGCGAGTTAGGGGTTTAGAATAGGCCCGAGGTAGGCATACCGGTCGTAAGAGGCGACTAATATGCACATAGGTAATGACGTGCTAACTCGATGGTTGATTTACGGATATGATGCCTTTCACCTCTCATTACCCATCTTCTCCTTCCTCACGGATGGAGGGATGACATGACCTAGAAAGTTCCACTGGTCATACCAAATCGCTACGACGACATTCAGGCAGTACCACAAGGGAGTACCGTAGCGTACCGGGTTCATATACGGCCAAGGACTGCCCATTTCGCATCACTTCCCAAAACTTCGAAAACCTCAATGAAGAGTCTCTTAATGGAATCTTACCCAAAAAAGCATCGATATTTCGCATGAGTCAACACGTTAAAGCTATTTATTTAATATCAGTTACTTTTATTTAATATTCACTTACCTCCAAAGGCTAGATGTACTTGTTCCGGTTGATAATGATAAACTTTGTCCACATTTTGCGCAGCAACGCTGGCAATCAATGCAATTAGAAAGCAGAATTGCAGCGAACGCATCGCAATTTTAGTTAATTATTAACACTAAAACTCGAAGTTGCAATCTTTTGTGCACTAATTGCGTATAATATATATTTGCATATAGTATAACTAATTATTTAAATTTCACAAATACAAGATTACGGAAACGCTTCAAATTTACAACCGAATTCTTTGAATACCAAGCAAAAAATAGCAGAGAAAAACAAAAATCAGCGATTAGAACAACAACAACATTAGAACAATTTGCGTACTGTACTGTTGGAGTACTGTCACACCTTACATACATATTGAACATCCATGTAACGCGATTCATACTAATGGAGTGATGTATCGCAAATTGATGTAAATAATTTGTATGCTAATTTTTATCGAAAAACACGTCGGAACATGTTGGGAGAGTTACCAAAAGACACATTTCGTTGCCGGAAAGGTGAATCCGAAATCGAAAATTAAAGTTTTTGTTTTGTGAAAAGTTAAGGCTTATTTACACGGGTCGATTTTTGTCGTTCCGCCGCGTAAAGATCAATTCGATCGATTCACACCTTGTATTTGAAGGTAGTACGCAGTGGAACGACAAAAATCGACTACAAAATAGAGGATTAAGGATGATTTACACGGGTCGATTTTTCTAAACTTTTTTTTCAGTCGACCGCGTAAACAGAAATTCGATCGATCATCACCTTGTATTTAAGGCCAAGTACTATAATCAAAGCCATGGAATTTCGCCGGCAACATGCAATTGGCTTGTCGTGAAATGTTGCTAGAAATTTTCATTTTTTTATTTCATTAATTCTTTGTTTATTTATCTCTTTTCCAATTGCATGGGTCAATGTCAACAAATTACACTTTTCGCACTGCAGAGCACTGTTATAAATGACATGGACAATAAAAAAAAGTCGTGAAAAAATGTTGCTAATGTCATATTGCGCAATATTTTCAGATCGTGAACTCAGTACTACTTTGCCGTGAAGTACAAGCGACATTTCACGACAAGAAATTTTGTATGGATTTTGACAGCTGTTTGACGTGAAACGCGAAGTTAGTACCTAGCTTAAGGGTTGTTGTTGTTGTTGTTAACAGCAAAACACTCCCCGAAGGTTTTGGGGAGTGATGCCGAAGTTGACAGTCCTTGGCCGGATATGACCCCGGTACGCTGCGGTACTCCCTTGCGGTACTGCCCGACTGTCGTGGTAGCGATTTGGTATGACCAGTGGAGGAAGGAGAAGATGGGTAATGAGAGGTGAGAGCCATCATATCCGTAGATCAACCATCGAGTAGCACGTCAATTACCTATGTGCATATTAGTCGCCTCTTACGACCGGTATGTCTACCTCGGGCCTAACCCGCAGGGGGTTGAACACAAGTGGTTCGATAAAAATCGACCCGTGTAAATGAGCCTTTATGCTCAAAAAACCGGAAAATGACCCGAGTCCGATGGTATTTATGCGCAGAACATCTTTGAGAGTTTATAAAAAATAAACAGCCTAATGTGATTGGAACCACATGAAAACTTTCAACTTTGATTGCAGATAATAGTATTCCGTTTTCGGATTTACATTCCTGACATCGAGGCTCGTCCTTTGGTACCTTTCCCGACGAGAAGAGGAAGTCAGCTGTTCACTTGCTATTACCATATAAAAGAATTTGCATTATTCCTTGAAAAGCCTTGTTTCAAGCAGTGCAATTTGACAGCTCCAGCGTGATAGGTAAAGAAGAAAATGCCATATGGCGGGACGATGCCACCTGTGATGAATTCGCCGTAGCTGTCAAAGTTGCAAACATTTTATTTGTTTTGCTTTAATTTTCGTGAAGAAATCTTGTTGATATTTATTAATTTATTTTGCATTCAGTATTTGTTAAAAGAAAACTTTCACTAGAAATATCGAAAACATAAATACTAATTGAAGATGAGCAGCAGCGCCGGCGGGGCACGTGCATTGCCACAATCGAAGGAGGCGCTACTCAAATCCTACAACACACGCTTGAAGGAAGATGTACGCAGTATGTTGGAGAACTTCGAAGGTATCAGTAATTACGTAGATTTATTTATTCACTTTTAGTTAAATAATATCATTTAATTGAAAACGTGCCACTAATACGCCTGCCACGACTGCAAGTTAACATTTGCTGTAATTGTTGTATACCCTCACTTAAGCCCATGCCATTGATAGCGCAGCACTCTTGTATCGCCCATGGTTTGTTTAGTTTCTGCAAGTGCAGTAGTGCGACCAATTGCTCAGCACCCAATGCGCCCGGTAAATCCTGTTTATTTGCAAATATAAGATATACTGCCGCAGCTAGTTCGGGACGACACCAAAGCCAGCGCAGCTCATCCATAGCGCGTGACAAACGACGTACATCAGTTGAATCAATAACAAAAATGATGGCACGTACACTTTGATTGTAATGTTGCCAGAGAGTGCGTGTACGCGGTTGAGCACCACTCACATCCCAAATATTCAACAACAGTTTGCCGCAGCGTACATTTTCCACATTAAAACCAACTGTTGGTAGTGGATCTACATTGCGTTCCAAATTGAGTTGATAAAGTATGGTTGTTTTGCCAGCATTATCTAGACCTAACATACCAACGCGTAACTCTGGTTCGGGTTTAGCAAACCAACGTCCAATTAAATTTGAAATACGGATGCCCATTCAATGTGATTGCAGGAAAGTTGCTTAAGCAAAATGTGTACTTAGATATGCGCTAACTAAGACTGTGTTTTGGAATATAATTGGCTAACGAATTTTTCTGCAGTAGCACGATTACATTTAGACCAACTCTTAGCTGGTAGATTTCCAAGCAGCTACAGACAGCAATAATGGACTACATATTATTACAGCCGGCAATAAAGAAAAGTACTCATTGAGGGGCGGTTTGAAGCATAGACATGCACTCATCAGGGGCGACTCAAAGTTGAGGCCACATATTCTCAAGACTCCTTACCTATTCAGTACATAGAACTTGCTGAGACTGTTCACAATTTTTAGCTGTTACCCACAACTTTTCCAGAAATGCATATTTCAGATTTGGGGTAAAGAACGCCATATGTTCGCTCGCAATACTGCATATTTGTATAAGTAATTACTGACTCATACGTGCGCTTGATACCTAACTTAGTTTGCCCTCTAAATCCCAAATGCGGCCCTGGTATAAGTATAACCCACGCTTAGTTGATCAATATATAAATATGTATATCTATTTCATTATCGAACAAAATATAAAAATAAATCGCATTAGTCATAGATTCCCAAGCAAAATCGTCAACATTCCACCTCGTTATCAGCAGCAACGATCTGCTCCACAACATGCCTCATAACTGACTTCTTTTACCTTTTCTGTTTATTCAACATTTCACGCAAATATTCTAAACCATCATAGATTCCATTACCGCGCTTTGCACACGTACCATGCACATGCCAATCTTGTCGTATATTATGTAATTCAAGTTGTTCCACAATCTTTTGTAAGCATAGTGCCTCCGATAAATCCTGCTTATTCGCATACACCAACAAGACAGCGTTTTGCAGTTCATCACGTGCGAGCATGGAGTGCAACGATTCGGCAGCCTCACTTAAACGTTCCTCATCAGCGGCATCGACGACGAAAATCACCGCTGCTGTATTGACAAAATAATGATGCCAAAGATTGCGTATACGTTGTTGTCCACCAATATCCCATACGGTAAAGCGTATGTTTTTATATTCGACAGTTTCCACATTGAAACCAATTGTTGGTATGGTAGAGACGACTTCGCCCAGCTTCAGTTGATAGAGTATGGTGGTTTTGCCAGCGCCATCAAGGCCTACCATGAGTATGCGTACATCCGCTTTGCCTAGGAAGTGTTTGAATAGATTGGATATGCTGTGACCCATGTGAAAGTGTTGTTGTGGCGAATGAGATTTGCAATTTTCTTGAAAACAATCTTTGATGGTTATTAAAAAATATTTTCGATTTTTCTTTACATTTCAAACGTTGCCAATGGAACGTCAAAGCGCCGAAATATTATTCCTTCTTCATTGAGTTCTTAGAGAATGGTGTGCGGCACCAAACATTACGCGCGTGTTTTACCTGCAAGGGCTGTGAAATCAGTATGAACTTTTTTCAGCATTCAAAATAAAATTGTCAACTCAACAGGTTTAATTGTTATTAGACCCTGCGGGTTAGGGGTTAAGAATATGCCAGGGGGTATGGCTTTCGTAAGAGGCGACTAAAATCCACTCCCACCACGGCTACAGGGTCAACGAAAGCGTCCCCAAGACAGTCGGGTTAGTACCACAAGGTGCTATTCACCAAAACGTACCGGCTTAATATCTGGCTAAGGACTGTCAACATCAGTACAACCCAATCCAATTTTTTTAATACAAGTTTTAACTTTATTTTACAAAAGTGTTTCAACAATATTTTTCTTAACTAATTTTAGAAATAATCAAACTGGCGCGTGGAGAAGGAGACTCACAAATCTCAAAAACAACACAATGCGAGCAAGACACTTACGAAATGCAAGTGCGAGCGGCTAATATTGGTAAGAGTGATTATGGCTTAAATCTAAACCACTTCAAACTTTAAAACTTTTCATACGCACCTAAAAGTATGCAATGTGTATTTACAAGTCGCTCTTATTGACTAAAGTAACAAATATGTAGTTTTTTTTTGTCATTTTGTTCAAGCTTGAAAAATCGTAAAGCCTTCACTGGGGACTAATGCCCGAAAGCACCCTACTCTCAAAATTCCCACTAACTTTACTTATACATAGAACATAATTTTAGGTGTTTTTTTGTTGTTGTTTATAATCCGATTTGTAGCAACGATAGCTGATTCTAGAGCGTGACAGCCATTGTTCTTTAATAGAAAGTGTTGCATGCTTTTAGGCGCAACAGATAATTGCATTTTCGTTTGAGTTCGGAAAGTAGGTTAAAATGAAACGCCTAAAATTATGCTAACATAGTTGCCACAGTTTACTCAGGCGCTTGATTTACCTTATTTATCCGATCTCTAATTATCGTATAAATTTGATTTAGCAACAATTTTCTCTCTGTTCTAGTGCGCGCAGGCGAGTCACTAATGAAACTAGTATCCGATATTAAACAATATCTAATACTTAATGATTTCCATTCAGTTAACGAAGCGATAACAAATAACTCACAACTATTTCGTTCAAAACAAATGGAATGTGATAAGAAATTAATGAAATTGCGCGATGAAATGGCAATGGATTTGTATGATCTCGAAGAAGAATATTATACTAGCATATTTAAATGAAAATAAATAACAATTAAAAGCAACTTTGTGATTACTCAGCGTCATTACTTTCATCGTCCATATATTCGAAATTCGTTTTACGTATGCAGTAAGGAGCTGGCGTATCTTTGCTGGGACTGATTTCATCTTGTGTCAGCGGTTTGGCGCTGCTAGGTGCGCGTTTGCTGCAAAGATCATATTATTTTAGATTGCAATTTTTCTTTTTAACTTTAAAACACTTGCTACTCACTCCTTTCTTGGCAAACGCACTTTGCCCGGTATTCTACAAAATGCGCGCAAATACTCTGGCAAGCTGGGTGGCACCACATTACTACCATAAGTTATGCCATAGATATGTCCTGGGCATACTATCGAAGCGAGTATTTTTAAATTAAATGAGCTCGGCAGCGGCGAGTAATGCATTTCAAAATAATTATTTGATTTATCTTGCATGCGATTTTCGTTGGTTAACTTCACTGTGATGAGCGTATGATCGTGACAACTGTAATTAAAAATTATTTTTTTTACATGGGACTACTACTAAAGTAATGTGTAAGGCATACTGTTTC
The DNA here is from genome assembly GCA_964058755.1 of Campiglossa producta. Lineage (NCBI taxonomy): Eukaryota > Metazoa > Arthropoda > Insecta > Diptera > Tephritidae > Campiglossa > Campiglossa producta. The sequence continues at coordinate 9,669,618 of CAXKVI010000005.1, read as the reverse complement.
TGACACTCTTCCGTATTGGTTTCATGTTCAACGTAAATGCGCGCTTTATCCGCATCCATTTGAAAATGTTCCAAACACAAAAAGTGACCATGATAATTGAGAAAACTGTCATTTAAATGCACCAAACCACGCAATTGATTACCCAACTTGGCGACTAGTTCTTCGTGGGCGAATAAACCGACAAGCAATTGTATTTTAACAAGCGCCTTGTTTTTGCTAAGAGAAAAAAGAAGGAAATGCGATTTTTATTTAGGATTTTTTTTTGCCCAAAATTAAAGAAGCAGTCATGATCATGGAGGCAGTACAAGAGTTGAGAACGTGGGACCGAATTCATCAAAAAGCAGTCTAGTCTCGTCTACGCATACGTCTCCAACTTTTACCATCAACACTTACTAATGCAATAAACGATCCAATTCCTCAATAATATCATTCAATTCGTTGGGATTAAATGGACTCATCGCGCGTCCTAAATCCATATAGAGTTTCTCAACACCCATCGAAATGCAAGCAACAAAAGTATCATTTAAAAATATTTCACGCGGGAAGACGCATGCGCCTGCATAGAAATGTGTAATTTTGCCATCTATTTTGTAGAAAATAAAATATGTATTTCATATTAATTCATATTAAAGTTTATAAACCTTTTTGCAGCAACACCATAATATTTCGCGTCGCCGAAGACTCTTCAAAGACATACAATTTGATGCGCTTCTCATCGTTTAATCGTAGCGTGTGTGGATTTTTTGTGGGGTCCAAGTAGACAAAGTTCTCATCGGATAGTAACTGTTCAAAGTAGAATTAAAAAATATGTTATTAACACAAGCAAATAATTTTAAGGCAAACGCACTTGTTCTTGCTTGCTGTTGAAATGCACCTTCAAACGCCACGCGATCACTTTGCTTGTATAGATTTTTGGTATTTTCTTTGGTAGCTGCAGTCGATTCAGGTCATACAAGCGTGTAATGAAGACTTTTTGTGTAGGCTAGAGAAACAAAATTGGAACTAAATTTCAGCATAAACAAAAAACTGCATAAAAGTACTTACATTGTACAACTTGGGCATATCGTCAAATAGAAATTCTTCGCCATATTCCAGAAATTTCATTTTTCAACAAACTATACAATTTTTTTAGCTAGTTTTTTATAATTTACTTGTTTTGTTACTATTTTTATTTATTACACCAACTGTTTAAAAACAAAAAACAACCGCGAACCGCGCGATGTCATTTGCATTCACAGCTGTTTCACGAAATAGTTTGAGAGCCAGTGTAGATGCCGCTTGTGAAGTTAGAGCGTCTGCCAATTGGTTGAGAATCACAAATTTTGATAGAGTGATGGTAAAGCTACGTTTACACTGCACCAAATGCGTCACTTTTGACCAAGTTTTTTCGATACCGTACATCCGCAGATTAAACTTTGACTTTGACAGAAAAGTTCAGTATACGTATTTAAACGAAGCATGGCAAATTGGAGACCTGAAAGTTGAAGCAAGGTTAAAATTTGCAAACTCTCAAATTTTGCTTGCTTTGACAATCAAATGTTGATGACTTTGCTTTAATTGAAGAATAAAAAGTTGGAGGAAATAATAATTAATTCATTTTTTCTCTATTAAATTAATAAATTAATCAAAACACTCTGAATGCAAAGAAATAAATAACGAAAACAAATGTATAAAAGAGAAGCGTCAAGGCGTTCATTGTAGCATACCTCTAAAGTTGGACGCAAAGTTTTGAGGTAGCAAATGTCAGGCGAGGTTAACAAAGCTATATGTATTCGACCCTTTAGGCATTTTTTTCTTTTGTGCTGGACAGATGGGGTCATACAGATCACAGAATGAGAAAACCCAAGTTGAAGGACACTCATATTTTAGGAGAAATTTTCATATATAAATGCTACTTCTAAGGAGATGCTTTGGAAAAAGGACATGTCAAAATAATAAAAAAGGGCCGTGGCGACAGAAAGTGAAATTTTTGGGGGTTCCGCGCGGTTTTACGCGCATAACTTTTGATAGAACTTAGAAATGTGTAGTTTCTGTTTCCATCTAGACGAAAATACATGTCTTTGGGTACCCCCAAAATTTTATCCGATTTTTACCTATGGCTCGATAGCGTGAGTTTGATCTTGATCTACCCCCGTTACACGTGGCTATAGAGCAGTCGGCCAAAAGAACTCTTCTAAACATCGCCAAAGAAGGGTCAGGCAAGGGTGAAGTTATGACATCCAACAACATGGTAAAAATTAGGGAAACGATCCCAATATCTCAGTTACCAAGGGATGACATACTAAAGCAGATCATCTTTGAAAAAAAGTTTTAGAGTAAAATTGGGAGACAAGGTAACCTGGGTACAGCCCAGAATAGACACTATACATCGTGCACACACAATCGTGTGTTACACAGATGGCTCGAAAACCCCAGAGGGAATAGGAGCCGGAATCATCGGCCCCAGAGCGGAGATCTCAAAGCATCTGGGAGAATATGCGAGTATCTTTCAAGCGGAAGCATATGCCACATACCACTGCGCAGGACTAAACCTGCAGCGTGGTTATAGGAATGAGCATATCGCCATACTAAGCGGCAGTCAGGCCGCACTCAAAGCGATTTCATCATGTGAGATAAAATCAGCGCTTATTCGGGAGTGTGTAGAAAGGTTGAACCAAGTAGGAACATATAATTGCGTGTTGCTAGCATAGGTTCCAGGACACACAGGTGAGTAGGACCTCAGAAAATTAAGGAATACCTGTGGGAAGAGGAGGAAAGGAAAAGGGCGTAATATTGGCGCGATGTGCCAGGTCTACGGCAATCGAAAATGTTCCTAGGGGATATAGTATCCCTCGCTACAAAGCAGTTATAGGCCTCCCTAAAAATAATTTAAGAATGTTAACTGGTATTCTTACAGGTCATTGCAGGCTCAACAGCCATGTGCACAAACTGGGCATACGATCAGATGACACATGTCGTTATTGTCACACAACAGCAGAGACTGCAGAGCATATTTCTGGGATCACCATGGCCAGAGCAGAACCAAATACAAACCCCCAAGCCAAATGAAATTATAGGCTTCCTGAAGGAGGTCGGCCTGAATGAGGTGTTGTAAAATATAGAGCTGTTTTCGAGAATGTATCATGATGCGCAAGCCGCGACCGCACCACTAGAAGTGGTACGCATCATGATATACTTCTCGAGGAACACCATAAGATGAGCGCACAATAGACCTTCGGTCGCAGTGCTATCCTCAATTAAAAACTATCTATCTATATACACACTAAAACAAATATTTTCTGTAGTATCTACATTAAGTTGTGATATCTACGACCTCCTCTACCATTCCCCCAAAAACCAAATGCTATAATCAAGGCAGTGGAACGCCAGCAACATGCAATTGGCTTGTCGTGAAATGTTGCTAGCTATTTTCATTTTTTTTATTTCATTAATTCTTTAGTTTATTTATCTCTCTTCTGTTATTTGTCTAATTTCAAGGATCAATGTCAACAAATGTCACTTTTCGCACTGTTTTAAAACTGTTTTAAGAGACATGGGCAAGCGAGATTTCACGGCTATTTCACGACAAGTAATTTTGTATGGATTTTGACAGCTATTTCACGTAAAACGCGAAGTAAGTACCTAGCTTAAGCAGATTTTCCCAAAACGTACTGCACTCTCGGAAAATTTCCCTATTTATTGAATTGATACATCACTTAACCGTCATTGTTCTTATAGGGCATGTTAAGGCTGCGGCATGCGATTGTGAATGGGAGTTTAACTAGGAAGAAGAAAATTTTATTTTGTAGCAAAAGCTCAGCTGATTGTTATTTTCTTATTTTACGTAAAATAGCTATAAAATAAAGCATTTATTAATGGAAAAAGCAAAGTATCAATAAAAAAGTGGCAGTTAATTAACTTATAAACGTTCAGAGAAAAATCAGCTACCAATAACGGCAGCATTATGAACTTCCTGCGGCAAACTTTCAATGTTACGAAACAGTTGACACAAAAAGGTATACACATGGCCAGTGGGCCAACAACACCAACTGGTTATTGAACAATAAACTCTAGCTCTAGTTTTCTATTTTCCTTTGTCAACAGTGCTCACTGGCAGCTTGCTGCAGTCCGTACAAAGTGGCAGCCTCTTGGAAACTGCATATCGCATGGCTTCACTAAATCAAATGCACCGCACCGGACCCCATTTCAAAAAGCGACCACCACGTAAACCGCTCGATGGAAAACCATTCGCGAAAGGCGTTGTGCTCAAGACACTTATCAAAAAACCAAAGAAACCCAATTCAGCGAATCGTAAATGTGTGCTTGTGCGTTTATCGACTGGCAAGGAAATGGTCGCGTACATACCCGGTGAGGGGCATAACTTACAAGAGCATAATATTGTGCTATGCCGTGTAGGGCGTTTGCAAGATGTGCCTGGTGTTAAATTGAAGTGCGTTCGCGGCAAGTACGATTTGGCGCATGTTATTAAGAAGTAGGGAGTTTGCAAAAGGAGTAGCAACAATTTTTTTTTTTTTAATATAACATGAGAACAAATATGTACAAGCAAAAAAAAAAAAAAAATGATTGTAAAAATAAAATATCGTTTAACAAAGTAAACGCAGTCGCACTTCTACCAAAAATATGTGCTTAAGTGCATGGCCAACCCTTTTGTACCTACAAACACGCAGCCACAGGCATGCACATTGTATGAGTTGGCGTTTTTGTAGTGCACATTTTTATCATTTAATTGTTTACCTATTTTTCTTAGGCGGCTGGCTGCTATTCCTCTTTCAGTAGGTAGGGATATGACACTACAAATGTATTTATTTATATATGGCATGCGTTGATTTCAATATCCAAGAGATTTGTTTACCGCGCGTGCCGAGCATGCGCGCTCCAATCATTTGGGGGATAGATCAATGCATGCAGCAATTAGAAGGATGATGGAGCAACATTTTTGAAGGGTGCTTGAAAGGACACTGCTATGCATTGCAGTAGCGTCGAGGGAAAGGGTAAACAAGCACATAATTTAAGTGTATTTTGAAGGCTTCACGCTATTTAAATAGGCACACATTTTTCCTCACCTAGGTACGATCATTTGATAGGGGCTATAGGCACACTTAAGGCAGCTTTTTCTACTACGATCAGATCTATTTACTGGATGGATTCAGTTTTTACACTATCAAGGACTGTTAGTTAGATCAGTGATGACGATAGCGGAAGTCTACGTACCGGAATGACTAGGGGTTCACCCGACCATCCTTGAGTGTAACTGCAGACTAATTTTGGCGAAGTACTGCAGTTTTCCCGGCAGCTTTCCTGTCGTGCCCATTCCGACCAACGTTGTTGTTGTTGTTATAGCAGTACTTAGCCCTGCCTAGTCGGAAGATCCACTTATAAAAAGTTACGTGACGGACCAGACAGGGTTGTACCAAAGTTATTGTTGTTGTAACAAAGGGTAGCCCTGCTCAAGCGTGTACTTGTCCCTAGCCTAAATTGCCATCAATGTCTTCTAACGGAAGTCCTAGGAAACTAGCAGTTTATACAGGGTTGGACCAAAGGGAGATGGGTGTTAGAAGAGTGGGCTCCGCAGAGCAGGTGAATAGATGGTTGGTGTTATCAGGAGAGAGCCGCATGTCGGCATTCGTTCGGCAGTCTGGATAGGTAGGAGTTGAACTTGCTACAGCATCCAGAACGTAATTGAGCCAGAGTGACCCTTGTCTCTCGAGAAGGATGACGTTCCTCGTCAAAACGGCGTTGTTGTTGTTGTTGTAGCGAGGTGTAGCCCTGCCTAAATATCAGACAGGGTCACCCCGAGTGTATTGCTCTTGGCCGGGTCGATATAAGAAAACGGCCCGGGTCGTTTCGGCACGATGGGTACAGCACAAGTACTGGTACCGTTCTCGTAGAACCGACAATACAAGAAACTAGCCGTGTAGGCTATGTAGGTCATTTAGCGTTACCCAGGGTGCACCAACTGGGAGGCGACCTACTTTTACACCCAAAACGGCGTTCATCGGACAGAGCTCAAGATGGGAGACAACAGACGTCTTATGGATGTGCTTCAGGGCCTGCATATGAACCTCTGCATCAAACGGCGATGGTGAGAGGTGGCGGATCTCATTAAAATGTTTACGTAGATGTGTCCTTACGGTCCTAGGAGGCAGTACTAGTTCAAGCAGTTGCCTCGGCAGTCAATAGCATGGGTTCCGTAAAATGGGCCGCATTACCAACTCCCTCCGCCATAAAATCTCAGATAAAGAGCGATTTACGAGATATCATTTCTCTACCATGTCCCATGACCTCATCCATAGGCGCCTCTGTCAGGTCTCGACTGGGAACCCCGTCATTAGCATTCTACCACCTGAATAAGATATCGTTCTTCCAAGAGAAACCGGTTCAATCTGGCTTCACTTTGATCTGGCTATTGCAATAGGTCAAACTCTTACCTATCCAAACTCGATCTCATCATGCCAAATATATGCGCATGCAACTCTTTAATTGTTCCATTAAACCTACTATTCTAATAACACTAACCAGGTGAGGAACGTTCCGGCTAGCGTAAAGTATCTTTGGCACAAACACAACAATAGCCAATAGAGCTTGTTCATGGGAACAAAGTCGTCCTCTATCCGTAGTATTATTTTAATTTTTCAATTAAATATCTGACTTTAATCTTTGCTCCTTTTTATACGCACAGCTGCATAATATTAGCTGGTCATATCCAACTCTTTAATGAAAAAAAATCGCAATCACCATTCGTTATGACCATTTGGCGTCAAACGTTAATCCATATTTTGTCCTATCAATAATATAAATTTCATATGCTCATATGTATGTATGTTTGAATGTAAGTAGAAATGCTGCACATTTGTATGCAATGCATTTTTCAAGCGATTATTGACCAATGCTTACTAACGTCCAGCCATTGTTTTGCATTGTTTGTCCAACCTTTTGCACACATTCGTCACAATGACGAGCGTAAAAAGGGGCAACTGATTGAAGTCCTTTGTGCATGGATAATAAGCAATGTGCATTTTTATATTTGGTACAGTACAGCAACAGAACGATACAAAATATGCGTGGGTGATGATGGAAATGGTATAAGTACTGCTTATGCATATACGTATGTATGTATGTGTGCATTCCATGTGAAAAAAAAAAAATTAAACACATCAAATATTGTATTTAAAAAATAGTACTTACATACATGTGTTTTTTAGTTGTTAAAATCATGAATTATTGTATTCAATCTTGTGCTTTGAAAAGTTTTCTTCGATTTCCGTTAATTTTACCGTTGTCACTACTTCCGTTCCAAAGCGTTTTTTTGTTTTGAGTGGTGTGTAAATTATCGATTTTTGCTAGAAGTCGATAAGTGTAAGTGATAAGAGTACAAGAACAGCGACTACCAAATGATCCATAGTTAAAGGGATATTACACGATATGTTTTTTCAAATCTACATGTCACTTTTTTGTATGGATATAGAATCAAACCGTGTAAATACAAAAGAGCAATGCCTTCGGACAAATCAAATGTACGAACATAAGAAATAAAAGGGTGTTTATTTCCACCTGACGTAGCGTGTAGGGATTCGCCCGAAGGTTTTAGACAATCCAGGGAATTTAAAATGAAAATCCTGGGATCACGTGATTTTTTGGGATTAGTTCAGAGGCCGTTACCTTTAAAATATTGTTAAAAAAAAAAATAGTATAATTGTATATCGTCGGCTGAATGGAAGATCGCCCTATTTCAAAAAAGTTTTGAAAAACGCCCTATTTCAGAATTTTTTTCAACAACGCCCTATTTCAGAATTTGTTTGAAGAACGCCCTATTTCAAATTTTTTTTCAAAAACGCCCTATTTCAGAATTTGTTTGAAGAACGCCCTATTTCAGAATTTGGTTCAAAAACGCCCTATCTCAGAATTCGTTTGAAGAACGCCCTATCTCAGAATTTTTTTCAAAAACGCCCTATTTCAGAAGCCCATTTAGAAAAGCTATAACTCAAAAGTATTTACTATTTTAAATGTCTTTGGATGAGTTTATTAATTTATTAAATCATTGAATTATAAAATTCATGATAAGCTTCAGGAATTACTAGTTTTGTACACATTTCCTGCAAATCCTTCTTTTTATCGGCATCCAACTCCAGCCGACTATATAGTTGAGTGAGAGGATATTGTTTTAATACTGATTTTTTTGTGGGAATTAATATAGGTATTGCTTCTTCACCATACTCGTATTTAATAAAGGCTTTATTTTCTGCGGGAAGCACTGCGATTTCCCTCAAATTCATGATTTTTATTGATTTCCAGTTTTCGTCGTTTGCCAAAGGGCGAAAATCAAAAATTTCATTTTGTTGAACTTCGTGGACAATATACTTTGGTTCATTTTATTTCTTTATCATACCACAAGACATCTGACAATCTGATATAAATGATATTAAAATTAAAGTTTTCTAGACACAAAACCCAACTTATTAAGGCTGTTCAGGAAAAATTAGTGTCAAAGTACTTATATTTTTGAAGTTTATTGTCTAAATTTGCTACGAATGCTACGTTGCTATACCATTTGTAAAAAGATCCTGAACAGCCTCATCCGAGAACGTTGCTAAAAAATTAAAAAGTTCACATATCTTCACTTTGTAGCAGATTTAGGTCGATAAATCTAAAAACCGAAGTACATTATACTTCTATGCAAGTAAAAAGTAATTTCTAAAATGCATATTTACAATCCTTCATAGCCTTTTAAATTATAAAAACTTTATTCGAGTTAAAGGTTTTCTAAAAGCACATTTGAAATAGGGCGTTCTTTGAACGAATTCTGAGATAGGGCGTTTTTGAAACAAATTCTGAAATAGGGCGTTCTTCAAACAAATTCTGAAATAGGGCGTTTTTGAAAAAAAATTGAAATAGGGCGTTTTTGAATCAAATTCTGAGATGGGGCGCTGTTGAAAAAAAATCTGAAATAGGGCGTTTTTGAAACAAATTCTGAAATAGGGCGTTCTTCAAAACTTTTTTGAAATAGGGCGATCTTCCATTCAGCCGACGATATGAAGTCACGCCAAAAACGTTGGCAGAGGTATTCGAAGATGCCTTTAGACGTGGTAATCCGGAACCGTAGACTCGATATTTTATTTCTGCCCAGAGATATTTCCAATCAAATTTTCTATCAATTAGGTACATATGATTGTTGTTATCACATATATCTAATCTAATCTTGGCTTGCGTCATTTATTGACGCTTAACCGCTTTGGCGATTTTGGCCGTTTCGTATCAAAGCACACCAGTCATTCCATTTAGCGATAACTGACGCCAATTCGTAACCCCAAGGGAGTTCAAGTCATCCTTCACTTGTTGCTTCCATCTCAGTCGAGGCCTCCCCTTTCTCTGCTGCCGAATTCAAGTGTCGATAGGAAAACCTTCTGGGCTGGAGCTTCTTTGTTCATTTGCATACTGATGTAGCCGCCTTGCCTTTACATATATATAACTTTATAAATGTCCAACGGCGATAAATAAGAGGAATCTGCAAGGAGTGGAACTATTTCATACAATGGGCATCCTTCTGCCCAATTCGCGACAGGGTCCCTTCTGGCCCATGTGTCCTTTCAGGCACATCGACCCCTTACTGGGTACCGGTTTTCATACTTCAAATGTTTACCTCCTTACTGAGGATTGGACTTAATCCAACGTATTTTTGCAATCCTTTTTTGCAAGGCTGGCGGAATTTAATTTAATTTAATTTATTATAATTTTTTAATTCTATCTTTAATTTACACCTGTACTTTTCTTTTCATCTATTACTATCTTTCTTTACATTTATTTTATATGTAACCCTAATTTCATCCAATTGTTAATATTTAGTTACCATTATTATTATTCTTATTCAAGTTTCTAATGTTTGTATCTTGTAAACTTACGCTGTACTGACTGGCACTGTAAAATAATTTTGTTAAATTGTTGTGCTAGGAAAATTCAATAAATTCATTCATTCATTCATTCATTCATAACATGACCCAGCCAGCGGAGCCTTTGAGCTTTATCACGTACATATATAGGGAGTTCGAAAAATGAAGTGTTTCTGCGTAAAAATACTGGGGATTTCTTAGTGGCGCTGAACCGACTAAGGTATATTTCTGTAAATCGCAGCCTCCAACTCACAAAGGTGTTCTGCACATACATAAATGCCCAAATTTTGTGATCGGACCGGGTTACATTTTTTTTATTGCCAATTACGCGAGATAAAAACTTTATTTTTTCTGTACTGACATTTTTTAGCGGTAACATCCTGTTGTATATAATTATCGCAATTTCAAACGCGGATGTGCCCAGTAATGTAAAATTGAAACACTTACAATAAAATAAGCAGGCACATTTCCTTAAAGAGTCTTTTTTTACTATCGCAAGGCAATCCCGGAATATCCCGAAATTCTGGGATTTAAATAAAAAAAGTCCGGGGATTTCGGAACGAAAAAAAAAACACGAAAGGTCCGGGATTCGGGATCGGGACTTCCGGGCTCGTTGTCTTAGTGTAAACGCCAAATAAATTAAGCGAATATGACACACATTTAAGTGCATATGGATCGAAAACGTGACAGGTGTAAAACCACCACTGAATGGAGATCTTCATGGCAACATATACGTAAGTACATAAGAAGCTGGCTACAAAGTTTCTTTCACAATATTATGGTTACTATGAAAAACGTGAGTTTCCCTGATTTTCTGAAATGCCCTATCGCAGAATTTTTTTGAGTGCGCAACATTGCCAAACAAATTTGAAGGCTGGTTTTCATTAGGACAAATGGTGTCAAATTTCATCGACTTCACAAAGCCAGTAGTAACTTTGGGCTAGAAGCGTTCGATGACAAGGTCACCATACACTTTACAGTAGCTTTTAGCAGAAGCCAGCAAAGTTTTAACCTGGAGAAAAAACGTGGGGTCTATCAGCTATTCTGACGGAGTTTTTCGTTGGGATTTATTCATCAAAGTCGATAGACATTTCATCGATTTGATCGCAAACATTCACCAAACTTCGATAAAGTCTATGAGTTATCTATCGACTCTCTCAACGGGAAGCTCCTTCGGAATAGTTGATGTTATTATTGTTGTTGTAGCCATACTTTGCCATGCCTAGTCAGAAGATCCACTTATAAAAAGTTACGTGACAGACCAGACAGGAGTTGTACGGATGTTGACAGACCTTTGCCGGATGAATCCGGTACTCCCTTGCGGTACTGCCCGACTATTTTGAAATGATTTCGTGGATTTTAGTTGCCTCTTACGACCGGCATACCTCATCATTTCATTTATCATACCTACCTCGCGCATATTCTAAACCCCTAACCCGCAGGCGGTGCTGATATACCCCTATGGCTGCAGTATAACACACAAGTCTCCCAAACTCTTTGTCTCCAGGTTTTCTATCGGAAGTTGGTAGACAACTTCGATAAATTTCGTGATTTCTACTGAGTTTACCGTTCCGGCAGGATAGCCGATAGACTGTATATTCTTACCCTGTTTTTATTTTGCACATCTAACGCGATATCGGATTCGTTATGAACTAACGATTTATCGAATTCTAAATAATTTGGGACTCGTTTTTCTTTACTCCTTTCAGCGAGTCTTCCAAGAACAGAATTTCGAACTATCTTGCGTAGCTGCGATCAAACTGGCTGTAAATAGGTAACCAAATATTCGCCTGCTCGTTATAAAAAGTAGATTGTTTCTTTAAGAGAACACAAACAAATATTATAAAAAATTTCGTCCTTGTCACAAACGTAACTTAATTAGCATCATTTTTTCGTATACAAAATTTCCTTCTCTCTATACCTTTTACTAATTACGTGCATACAAAGATCGATCGATTTGGAGATTTAAATCTGCACAAAAAGCATTGTAAACAACAAAGTAATAATAACATATGGCGGATTATAAATACATTTTTGACATATTCTATGGATAAAAAAACTATAAAAATTACTAAGGTAATGGGGCTCATACAAATTACCACCTGCCGTTTTAGGGTGATTTTTCATTTTTGTCTCCTTTGTGTACAAATCAATCGAAAATGTAACCCGTTGTCGGGCACGCGAATGCCACAAGCAGTGTTTCATATGAAATAATTATTTATTTATTTACATGCATCCTTTTTTTCATGTTTATTATGTGGTTAAGAATAAAATTGGTTTGGATAATTTTTTTTTTTTTTTGGCGCGGTGGTAGGTAACAAAGAATGTTTTGATAAATATCTACAAATTTCAGAACTTTCTGAAATTCACATTAGGTTTTAAATTAAAATCTACAAACAAAAATCTTACAATAGCACTAAAATTAAAACTTAACAATTTTCATGTTATGTGATCGCTTTTGCTTTCTCGATAACTACCTGCTACCCCAATTAATATGTATCGATTAACATTAGTCGCTAACATCACTAATGCCGGAACGAGATTGAAATACGTTAAAGTGCAAATTCAAAGTGTATTAAAGTGCAAAAAATTAAGTGAAAAGTTTTAGTATTTGGTTAAAAAGTTAATAGAGTTAACTGGAGAAATAAAAAAATGATGCACGAGAGAAAGAACCTACAATATAGGTAAGTTTAGAATACAAATTCAGAAGTGTAATAAAAAGCCGTCCTTAAGAGAACGATATAATAATAATCATTTCTCTACTTTGATACCTATATAATGCAAAAAAATGCAATATCCTATCGAATTTTGCTGGCTGTCTGCAAAGTAGATGATCAATTTTGCTAAATACTTAGGCATATCTCAAAGGACAATCTATCTGTCGCAGTAAACAAGACAAAGCTGTCTAGCGTGCCAACTTCCATATATGTACCTACCTCTACTCAAAGTTGTAATTGTAACCTGTTAATATTGTACATTTTGTCTTCATTAAGATATTATTTACATTAATTACTTTGTGGCCATTTCTTTCTAGAGGAGATTCTTGCCTTTTATGCATACCGACGTTCCATTTACGGATTACGGCATTCATGCGTTGTGTAAAGGATATACCACATTCGTGGGCAGGTCAATGCGCATTGTTAGGGCAGCAGTCAGGCGCAACAATAAGAGGAAGTCATTTGTTGGCTCAAGACAATTTTTTATGCATTTATTTTTTTTTTTTTTCAAATTTTTTCTGTCTCAATAGTTTTGAGCCACACTTGACCCTGTGGAGGTTTAAATTTCTAAACCACAAAGTGGTTAATTGGTATTTCGTCGGTTTAAATCAACAAAGTACTGCTAATGAGGTTCTATGATGGGATTGAGGTAACAAAAGAATGAAGAGCAGGATGTAATTTTAAAAAAAAGTGTAGCAAGAAGGATGCTTCCGGTTATTGAAATGGAAAGTATTCAAATATTTTAATATCTATGGAATGTAACGGCTGAAATCTTTTGAATAAGTTTTACATGAAAAAAATCCTTTCTATATTACATATGTATGTGCCTAATGAAGATCATGTGAAAAGGATAACTCCTTTTGATATCACCGAGGGCTTAAGCAACCCGTGGGTCTAAGCAATGATGGGTCTGTTTGATGATGGGCGATGGGAAAAATACGTCTACGTTTTAGTGTGACGATGGGTCATACCAACAATGTCACTATCAGCAGAATGTACACACTTTCAGCACGGAACAAAGTTGGTTACCATGGACCTGATTCCTCCCTTGATATGTAGCTGTTATGTTGTTGTAGTAGTTGCAGTCATTTACCATAAGTGCTAAGAAAATGAATGTTGTTGTTAAGACAAAAATACTCCCCGACGGTTTTGGGGAGTGATGTCGAAATTGACAGTCCTTGGCCGGGTATGAACCCGGTACGCTCCGGCACTTCCTTGCGGTATTGCCCAACTGTCTCGGGAGTGATTTGGTATGACCATTCTAGGTCATGCCATCCCTCCATCCGTAAGGAAGGAGAAGATGGATAATGAGAGGTGAGGGCATCATACCCGTAGATCAACCATCGAGTTAGCATGTCATTATCTATGTGCATATTAGTCGCCTCTTACGACCGGTATGCCTACCTCGGGCATATTCTAAACCCGTAACCCGCAGGGGCAAAATGGATGTTCAATAGATTGGTTGAGCTTGCTTTGAGAAGAGTCTGCTCCGTTAAGCAGTTTAGAAGTTAGTTCGTGCTTTCCGATATCCTTCAGTTCGTGGAGGCTCTAAAAAAATAAGTGAGTTCTAGTCGTCCTCCACCTGGCTTTACTTCTTACCCGAGGACTCCATTTCCTCTCCTGCCGAATTCGGGTAGGAAAAATCTTATGGGCCGGAGCTACTTTATCCACATGCATAATATGACCCAGCCAGTGAAATCGGTGAATCTGGAATTTTATGATGAGAGACTTTAGGAGCGTAATCTTTGTTCGTCTAGAAGGAACTGGCCTATTCAAACTAATCTCTTTAATGAGAAGTCGTTACTAGACTATGTTTTCAATCCCAGGTCTAAAATACGTCAGAAAGCCTTCAAAGAAAAAAATTGAGTTTTCTTTTGATCTTTCCTCTTGTATACATAGCTCACAAGGCTCCTTATACGAAATCTTACCTTACGTGACGCCATTTTATATTATGAAATTAAATAAATATGCCAGCCATCATTCCGAACGCAACAACCCTCCCCTAGCCTCTTCCAATCTTCGCACACACACACAAATATGGAACCAATCAACGGCAAGACCGACGAGACGTAGGGAAGAAGATTTCATAAAATTAGAGCATTTCATGATGAGCTGTGCAATGGCTTCACACAAATCATCCCCCTTTTGTGTTGGCGTAATGAAACTTCATTTTAGTTTTAGTTAAAGTTGGTGTAAACTTCAAACAAAGCCTGAACGAGATTTGTGGTCCGAAAGTTTTTGCCAAACTACTTTTTCGACAGCTGTGTCATTAATTTCATTTCGATTTCTCTGTCCACAACATTAATTTGCTTTGTTAATATTGAGCTATCACATTGTGCAAATTAAACGAGATGTATTGCAGCGTGGAAAAGGGTTGCGTCCTTCGTCTCAACCACAAATGGGTCGGTGGTCAATTTTGCGGCAAGTGATTTACTTTCGTTTTTTCATAAACAGCAGGCGTTTGCAAACTTCACCCCTTTCGTTACCGTTTTCGGATGTCCATAATGCATAGTGTAGTGTACTGTATAGTATCGTCACTATGCGTTGTCCACTTTCATTGTCTATCGCTGCATCCATCAATTTTATTCCTATGCTGACACATTTATCGTTTTCACTATTTGCCTGTTTTGAGGGTGGAAAATAATGATTTGTTAAAGGGTATGTTTGAATTTTGCAAAACATATTTTGCTGCATTAAAGGGTCAGTTACATAAAGCTTTATTTTGACTTTACCTCAAACTTTGACTTTGACAGAAAAGTTCAGTATACGTATTTAAACGAATCATGACAAATTGGAGACCTCAAAGTTGAAGCAAGGTTAAAATTTGGCTTGCTTTGCTTGCTTTGACAATCAGATGTTGATGACTTTGCTTTAATTAAAGAATAAAAAGTTGAAGGAAATAATAATTAATTCGTTTTTTCTCTATTAAATAGTTAAATTAACCAAAAAACTCTGAATCCAAAGAAATAAATAACGAAAACAAATGTATAAAAGAGAAGCGTCAAGGCGTTCATTGTAGCATACCTCTGAAGTTGGACGCAAAGTTTTGAGGTAGCAAATGTCAGGCGAGGTTAACAAAGCTTTATGTATTTGACCCTTAAAGCCGAGCCAATGAAGGAAGTCTAAGTTCGGGTAAACCGAACATTGAATACCCAGCGATTTCTACCAGTTTCATTAGGAATATTTCCTATGCCACCATGAAACCTGTCAATTGTCATCATTCTACTATAATCAGTTTTAAAGTTGTTACTAGTCGAATTTTCAAAAATGCCTTCCACTTGAAAAAAATTTATAGAATGATTAGGGGTTCATCCTACCAAATTATATCATTTTAGCCATTTCCGTTACCATTAATTATGTCCATTTAGGTGATTTTCGATAATTTTCGATATCGAAAAAGGGGGAGTGGTTACCATCCGATTTCGCCCATTTTCATTAGCAACCTACCTTGACCAAAAAGTAACCTTCATGCAAATATCTCGATTGAAATTTTCGATATCTGATTTTCGATATCGAAAAATAGGGAGTGGTTATCATCCGATTTCGCCCATTTTCAATAGCAACGTACCTTGGCCAGAAAGTAACGTGTACAAAAAAAATTTCATCCCAATATCTCAATTTTTCGCAAGTTATGTCAATTTATGAGATTTTCGAAGTTTTCAAAATCGAAAAAGGGGGCGTGGCCATCATCCGATTTCGTCCATTTTCAATAGCGTCTAACCTAACGGACGGACAGACGGGCGGACATTAGGGTGTCCCGTTCAGGCATGAGGTATGAGACAAATTGTTTTTTGAGATACGATAGGCAAGATCTCGTAAAAAAAGGTTTCCTAGAAGATTGCAGCTAGGTTTTATGTTCCAAAACCATTCGTGCCACATGCGATGGGTGAGTGCCGCAACTAGTCAGACTATCAAACACTCTACAGGACTACTCGACAAGCCCGTGCTGAGATATAAGTATCAGGGATCCAAGGACCTCTTTCGCTTCCTTGTATATTGCGATGTCCCTGAACCTACATACATACATATGTTAAGGAAATAGTATATCGAATAAGTAAGCAAGGTACTACTTTCACTACCTATACTGAACTCTACCCTTAGGTTGGGTTAGGTTCAAATGGCTGCCAGAAAAAGGCCCACCACCAACACTAGAAAAGTCAGTCCCGGGACCAGGCCATATCACGCCGCTTAAAGCCGGGCAGCTGATGTGCTCCACCGTTTCCTGCTCCTCATCACTTTTACAACTCCTACAGCATTGTCGGTAGGGCACACCTAGCCTTACTGCGTGCCTACCAATAAGGCAGTGCCGGTTAAAACACCTATTAATATGGAGATTTCTCTCCTTCTTGTTTTACCAAGCAGGAGTCATATGTTCCACTTTATAATGCATTATCTAACTTCCTCAAAAAAGGTAGCGGTGTAGGTATACAATCCATATAAAACTTAAACCTCCAACGTTGATCTGACAATTGTTCCTCCACAATGTGGCAACATAAGTTTGCGGAAATGTCAATTTGTTTTGCATCAAGTGACTTGCTACTTTCTTACGCCTTCAGCTTTGTCTGACACTATTGTTTGGACAGTCAAACATATAAGAATGCCTAGTGCCATGCATCAGAAAGCAGGCATCCATATGTGGAAAAAATTCCAAATTTTGTCTTTTCAAATGCTGGCAACGCCCACTAGACCAGTAGTAAATCGTAGCGTATTGTTTCCGTGCAGATTAGATGGGTAATAGGAAAGTAACTGTCGTTCAGCTGATTTTTTGTGGCATTTTGCATGGCTCATTCGTTATGATGGACTGTCAAAATTTATTGTGTACCGTTAAAGGATGAACAATATGAACAGTTGGAATGCCGGTACTCGCGACTTCTTTTATTTTTATGTTTTGTGAGAAAATTTCTATAGCTATAAATATTCATATTCGTTTGTATTTATTATTAATTTATTTAAAATGCAAGCAATTTATTTTTCAATTTCTCGCTTTATTAGCTGTCAATTGTTATTAACTGTGGTAGATAAAAATTATATATGTATGCACCGGAAACTTTAAAGGGAAAAGCGAAAAGGGGACGAAAAGGAAAGTTATGTACATGCATGGGGAAAGGAAAGCTACACTCAGAAAAAAGTTTCCTTGTTCATGGCTTCCTTAATATAAGTAAAATATTCCTGAATTTAAAGACTTTTTTCCTCAGCTTAAACACATTTTTCCTTAAATTGAGGAAAAAAGTCATTAAATTAAGGAAGCCATGTGTTTGGAGCCAAATAAGGGAAATTTTTCCTTGAAATAAGGAGACTCTTTTTACCAAGGTAAAAACGCGTATTTGCATTCCCGACCTTTTTGGACGGTATCTGAGATAGCCCCGAAAAATAACGGGACCCCGGGATTGTCATTTTAAAATCCCGAAACCCCGGGATTGTTAAAAAGCTTCGGGATTCGATGTCTTAGCTTCCATATGTATGTATGTTTGTAAATGTGTATATTTTGCAAAGTACCCTATGCCATCAACACTTCATAAAAACTCCCATAATCCTGCATAAAATTGTATTCAATTCTGGGTACAAAACGTCATTTTACACGTCACATGAAAAAGATGAAAAAAAAGAATCAAAAATCACACAACTCCCACAATTTCCAATAAATCTATAAATCTACACTCTGCGTTTAGGTACCATCATCATTATTAACTGTCAACGAGATCTACGCTCATCAAATGTCACATTGGACACGTCTTTAATAACCCTTCAGCTCTATTCTTTTCACACTAAATTGAAACAGTTATTTTTTTTTCTTTAAACTCGTCCTTTCTCTCTCTGTCTTTGTTGCTGTTCACTTTTCTTTATATGTGTGTGAACTAAAGATGCGCCCACAAATACCGTTTTAGCATTAACTATTCATCATTCCACATACCCTTTTTGGCTTTTTGTTGATTTTTTGAGGTTTTTGCATTGTGTTTATTTGGATTTTAAATATGAACCGTTATGTGGTTGAAAAGGTGTTCTTTCATATCGATATATGGTTTTGCTCACTTTTGTTGACAGCCTAGCGTCAATTGTATCAATTGTCATTTTAGCAGCGATAAAATCGTGTAACGGAACTGCTGCATTATCTTCCTTTCTTAGAGCTATTGGCCTTTGCTCTATAACGGAAGTACTGCTGTTAACTCTACCAGTTTTTTTTTTTTCAAAATATTGTTTTGTTTGTGTCTCATCATGCGGATTTTCGCACTTTATGCCAATTTTTTCTCTATTTTTTTCTTTTTCATAACAGTCAGTAATCGCTTCATGCAGATTTTGTTTAGTCGGATTAATGTCCAACATTGCAATATGAACTGCATGCAAAATCCTTTCTTCACACCTTTGTTCGTTGGAACGGGTGTTAATTTTCAAAATATAATTCCTTCTATGAATGTGGTAAAATGAGTTTATTTATGTGTCCCTATTATATATGTGTTTTTGAAGTGTATTAAAAGGATTATGTATATGGAGGTAAGTACCTATTCAAAGAGAGAAAGTGAGCATCCCAATCAGATTCTTCTAACTTTCGTATCTTCTCAGCTAGATTTTCCTTTCCCTTTCCCTTTCCCTTTCCCTTTCCCTTTCCCTTTCCCTTTCCCTTTCCCTTTCCCTTTCCCTTTCCCTTTCCCTTTCCCTTTCCCTTTCCCTTTCCCTTTCCCTTTCCCTTTCCCTTTCCCTTTCCCTATCCCTTTCCCTATCCCTTTCTCTTTCTTTTTCTTTTTCCTTTTCCCTTTCCCTTTCCTCTTCCCCTTCCCTTTCTCTTTCCTTTTCCTTTTCCGTTTCCCTTTCCCTATCCCTTTCTCTTTCTTTTTCCTTTTTCCTTTTCCCTTTCCCTTTCTCTTTCTCTTTCCTTTGCCCTTTCCCTTTCCATTACCCTTGCCATTTCCGTTACCCTTTTTTTCCTCTTTCTCTCCCTTTCCCTTCACCTATCCCTCCTTATAAATCTTAACCTAAACAAAACCATTCCAGCCAACCTAATACTAAACTTCTATATTTTCATAAATTTTTTTTCAATGCATAAAAAATCGGAAATCTGCAATTATCCAAGTAAAATAATATTTTGTGAATTATCTCGTAAATCTTTTGAGTACCTACACTTTCCATGGAGGCACGCTTAAGCCGTTCAAGCTAGAATTATTTTGCCATTTTGCGGTTGGCGAAAAATATTTTGAGATCAAAGACATAAATAGGAAGAGATAAGTAGGAGCAAAAGAAAGGATACATTTCCTTGTTTACGCACTGCTGAATATTGCTCAGAAGATAAATAGTAATTCTTAAATCAACGAAACATTCATTCATTCATAATATTGAACTTAAACAAAGGATACTTTTTCACAACATCCGAGTTCAAAAAAAAAAAAGGATCCGACTAGATCGACGAAAGAGAAACGAACTTGAGTGTGTTGAGAACATGTAAAAAAAATTATTTTTTCATCCCTTCAAGGGCGTACGCATGACGACCCCCCTTTGGGAACTTTTGCGAAGAACTGGGTACGTCCTTGCATCCCTTCGAAAAGTCTTCGAGGAATAATTGCCTACCCAGTTCGGCATTAAGTCATAGAAAATGCACGAGAGGTAAGCTCTTTGTCCAAAGCCGAGTTTGGACTTGAATGGCTCTGAGAGATCCTTCGCAATCCTACCGCAGCTTTTGGTATTGCTCAAAGTCATTTTATATCGTGGCTGACTGAATCAAGTTATGCGAATGGACAGCCAAGCTCGGCACAAGAGGAAGGGAGGAGAGGTCTCGACTAAGATGGGATAATTAGCATGGAGGAAGACTGGAACTCAGCGCGAGTTCAAACTTAGTTTAAACCGCAAATTGTATGGGATACACTCTAGTCCACTTTGTCTGTGGCTAAGACCTGCACTGAAAAACCAGACTTTAGTGTTTCATCAAATCACTTGGCTCTTACTCGTTCAACTCTTCAAGAGATAGCCCAACCGAACCGGATGAACCTCATATGGGTCACGGGACACAGGGATATTGAGGGAAACTCAAGGGCTAAAGAACGTTTAGGTATGCGCTTTGCCACATGAAAACTAATGCTGAAGGAGCAGACTTTCCTTGAAGCCAACGAAAAATGGCTACAATCCCCAGGGTGTCGGATATTCAAACAAACCTGACCAAAATGGGATCCGAAAGATATAGACACATTTACGCCCTAAAAAGGATGTTGCCATATTTGAAGGCAATGCTAGGTGTGGGGGAAGAAACGGATCACCTTTTCTGCAACTGCCCAGGTTTAAGTGGTGCGGGAGGTGACTTTTTTGGGAGTTTTCTACCTGAATAGCCTACTTTAGGTCGCGGAGGTGGACATGAAGAACTTGATGGCCTTCATCAAGTTATGTAAATGGTTCGAGGGGAAAGAACGGTGTCAGTTGATACAGAATCTGCTTCGTGGAGAATCCCGACAACAAAGGGATTTTCCATGTGGCCGAGTTCCGGGATTGACTTTCCTTGTGTTGGTAATATCAAAATGCACCTTCTAAAACAGGCCTAAGTATGCCTCTGCGGCAGCCACTAGTCCATCGCAACTTCATTTAAGTCGGGTGGTGGGACGTGTTTTCTATCACCAGGGTTCGGGTCATCGAGGTCGTCATCTTCTTTGCACTTAAGCACGCCTTTCGGCCTCACTTCTTTTTTTTCTGAAAGGGGTAAATTCCTTCGTATATCAGGATAGACCTACATACCTATATATGTATATCAATCCAACCCAAAACCTACGTACATAACCTCAAATTTGAATTATTCGATAGATAAATACATATGTCAGCGACGCAATTAAATTGAAGCGAAAAATGACAGCAAAGGAGGTTATTAGGACAATGCACCATGGGATATAAAGT
This sequence comes from Campiglossa producta, assembly GCA_964058755.1. Taxonomy (NCBI): domain Eukaryota; kingdom Metazoa; phylum Arthropoda; class Insecta; order Diptera; family Tephritidae; genus Campiglossa; species Campiglossa producta. The sequence goes on along the minus strand of CAXKVI010000005.1, from coordinate 9,648,152 downwards.
TGGAAGGGGTCAAGCGAATGTACATACAGTTAAGTAATAAGAAAGGGTGATCAAGATTGCTCCTACTCCCCACCAATTTATTTCAGACAAAAGTTGCTAAAAGCAAATTAAATGAAAAATACACACACAAAAAGGGAAAAAATAGCCCATAAATTGACCGCAGGGTATGCCAGTCCGTCTGCCTGTGTGTCTGATAATTAAAGTTAGGCAAGCAACCCTTCCTACACGTCTGCAAATCCTTTCAACAGTACACTAACTTTAACGCATAACAATCAAATCTCTTAACAACTCAGACGACAGACCGACCGACCGACCCACAAATCCTCACGCATTCATCCCACCCTGTCGAAACAAAAAATAAAATGTCTAGTCTGTAGACGCATAAATAGTTAATCTTAGCGACGTTTAGCAAATATTACTACAGCGTTTCATTACCAGTCCAAGCGCAATTGGATTGTATGAGCAGAAAATCCAAAATGAAGTTGCCTCCTTCTTGCCGCATTTAGTATAGGCCGCAAGGGGATGGTTTGGAAAATATATTCTTTGTTCCATAATAAAATGATTTATATGCGTGCGAGGGTGTTGGTGTACGTGTGTGAAACCACATTAACCCCAAAAACAATATAAAACCCTTTCTCCACTACTCAACTCTGATTGGCTTGTTTTTTCCCACTTCGGTTGCCTGCTGAGCTCCTGAGTTATTATTCTCCTATGTCCGACACAATAGCACGCAATCTCTTGTGGATTCTTTGAGTTTGTAGTTGTGATTGTTTTGTGTGTGCCTATTCGAATTCCAGACAATTTTTTGTGTGCCCTTCCAGCTTTATTTTTCCGTTTTAGGTGAGTTTGAGTGAAAAATCAGTCTTTGGAAATCACTCACTTTTGGAATTCGATTTATGTATTTCGGGTAGCACGTGAGGAAAAGAAAAGATGGAGTTTCCGAACGAAGAAAATCGGAGTTTGATGATGAGCTCAAAATAAAAGTTGAATTTGAACTTAAAATGGTCTCGGGAGTCCCTAGAAATCTGCTTTTAAAAGACCCGAAGGACTCTCAGACATATTCGAATACCTGGTGTCAGTCCGCCAGTACTCACTACCTCTATTTAGTTACAGCTCTTCCGACCAATAGAGCTTCTTTGGGATGTTGCACCTCAAAAGGGTCTTAAGTTGACTTTGAGGCCTACTGTATTTCGAATTCACTCTGCGACTAAAATTTTATTGTAGGAGTTTCTAAGAAAATCGGTACACACCCACAGATCTCCCAAAACCTTTGAGGAAGTATCGGATGGGCTTTTCTGAGACCACGTCTACTGCATGAGTACAAATGGGTCCAAAGTTGCACACTGAAAAGACCTGTAGCGAGATAGGGGACATTGACTTTGCCCAGTCGGGCTAGTACCGCAGTCGGGCTAGTACCAAAACCACAGGGAACCGTCCACAAGGGTAACACTCGCCTAATGCTTTGGAAAGTATTGTGCTGTTACAAAAACAAACATTGTAATGACTCTCTCATTTTATAGGAAAACTATAAACCACAAAGGCTTCTCTGAAAGTGGGATATAAAATACGAAGACAGCGCTTGGAAGTCGGCCAAAGCTGATGGCATTTCTATGAAGGTCGACTAAACCTCTTATAAACCTTTTACGGCTATTGCATGTCTAGTGTTATAGGGATAAAAAGAAAACGCCTGGAGCTCCGCAGCTCCACCAACCAGGGTTGAAGGCTTTTGAATCAAAAGTGATAAAGCCGAAGAGTTTGCAGATAACTAAATAAGAAAGCGAGATAGACAGGGGGGGAGGGGGCCTCAAATCTCTGCGCAAATCATAAGAAAGGCGACCCTAAAAGGTGCAGCGTACTGTGCGAAAGACTCAAGCGCGTCTTCAGACTTCGTGAGTCTACCATGTTGTTGTTGTTGTAACGAGGTGTAGCCCGGCCCAACGTGTACTTATCCTTAGCCTAAATTATCATCAATGTCGTCTAACGGGAGTCCTAGGAAACTAGCAGTTTCTACAGGGTTGGACCATAGGGAGATTGGTGTTAGAAGAGTGGGCTTCGCAGAGCAACTGAATAGGTGGTTGGTATTATGGGGGGACGAGTCGCATACCGGACATTCATTCGGCACGTCGGGGTTTAATCTATATCCATAGCGTAATGGCGCCAGGTGTTGAGGTATGCAAAACGGCAATCACCGGACAGGGTTAAACAAAAACATACTAAACAGGGTTACATTGAAAGTGACAGTCCTTGGCCGAGGTAAAACCCCGGGTGGTTCCACTGCGCAGAGATCCATGGCGATGTCCTGGGTTTTCTGCTCTGAGAAGTGACTGTACATAGGGAACCGCAATCACCGGACAGAGCGCAATCCTACCATCGAGCAGATCTTTACGATGCGTCAGATATAATCTCTGTGCATAGAATAAGCCTGAGGAAGGCATACCGTTCGTAAAAGGCGACTAATATGAACATAGGTAAGGACATGAAAACTCCATGGTTGATCTACGGATATGATGTCTCACACCTCTTATTAACCATCTTCTCCTTCCTTACGGATGAAGGAATGACATGACATAGAAGGTTCCACTGGTCATACCTAATCGCTACCACGATACTCGCGCAATACCGCAAGGGAGTACCGGAGCGTAACGAATTCATATTCGACCAAGAACTGTCAATTTCGACATCACTCTCCAAAACTTTTGGGAAGTGTTTTCGCTGTTAACAACAACAACAAAACATGAGTCTGATCTTGAAGAAAACCTACAAGAGCAGAATCGAAACACCCCACCATTTTCCTCGTCTATACTCAATAACCATGAACAATACCAAATACTCCATCATGATTGGGAAGAACCTCTCAAACCCTTTCGGAAGTTAACTAGGCGATCCCGTTTTGAACGATTTGGAGTATCGTCACCCCACTGCTGTTATATGGCTCGTAATCATGGATGGTCACGACATAAGATGAGATGGTCTTTGGAGTATTCGAGACACAAGATAGATCTCCGAAGAATATATAGGTAGCGAATTAAGGTGCAAGGGCTTCGTCGGCTGGGTCAGGTTATGAACAAGTAAGCTCCCGAACAAGTTCTACTGGCTCTACTACAGGCTCTACTGGAATGGAAACATTAGGTAGGGGATGACTCGGGCTCACTTGATGCTTCCAATTGGAAGGTGTTATAACTGGAAAGACCACCATCACGACAATGAATGATGATAACGATGATTTTGCCATTCGAAAGTTGAAAGGATTCCCTTTAGCTCAGCCTATGTTCGTCGATTTTCTTCGACAAAAAGATTAACTTCTCAGATTTGTTTATGCAACTTCAAAAATCTTCTTTAATCTCATTGATTTTCTGAAGAATTGTTCACAGGATCTTCCACACATAGGTACTCAACGCTCAGTTAGCGAACCTACAACTTAAGATGCATGTAAGTGCATAAGTACATAAGTAAATAAACTCGACTTTGAATGTTGGCAATAAGTCTTTGACTGTTGTTATGCCATTTCTCCAAGTACCTAATTCCTAATTCCTGCTAATTATCTATTTACGCAAGGGAACGAAAAAAAAAATTGCAAAATCATAATTTCAACGAAGAGTTGACACAGTTTATGCCACAAAACCAGCAAAAAAAAAAAAAAAAAACAACCAATCTTATCTTAATCTCCGGCACATATTCACACTCGCAGACAATTTGAGATGTTCATATTTTCATAATTTTTAAATTCTTTTTAAACGAGCAAAAACATTTTCCGCTTAAACATTTGACTGCCAACACCTGACTTTTGACACAAAAAGACGACAATGACCATAAACGATTTAGCAAATGATTATACGAATTTGTATATAATTACGCATTGTTAGTTTTCAAACTTACAAGCGTTCTAACAAGAAAGTAGTAAGAAGAAGAAAAAATGGCTAAAACAGCATGCGGTAAGCCTTTTGTTTGTGGATAGTCCCATATGAAGAAAACTCACTTAGAAATGGACACGCATGCGCAGTGCATCATATTTTATAACCAGATGCAGAGTAGCTCTACTGAGCGATTGGTGTCAAGAGCTGAAGCAAGGCAGATTTCGCTACCTTGAAAAAGTTATTTCTTAGCTAATCCGGCGCATACTTGTCTGAAAACAAGTCAGCGGAACTTTGAAGTCCCTCTTTTTGATTTTTACGTAGAGTCGTTTTACTCGTTTAAAGATCGACTAAATCATTGGTGTCAAAAGCTCGTGGAATGGACTTCGTCACCTCGCAATCGTCGTTTTTTTATCTATGTAAGCGGATTTGCCTAAGGACGGATAGTAAGTGGTCTGCGGAACTCTGAAGTAACAGTGTATACCGACCTTAACTTTGTTGAAAGAACAACAGTATTTCCAGAAGAGTTGCGGGGTCTTGCAGGGATAATTTCTTAGTTTATCCGAGGTCCACTTGCCCAAGAACAGCAGTTTAGTAGGCAATGGAACTACGATGTCCGAATTTTTTGGGGAGTGATGCCGAAATTGACAGTCCTTGGCCGGATATGAGCCCGGTACGCTGCGGTACTGCCCGACTGTCGTGGTAGCGATTTGGTATGACTACCTACGAAACCTTCTAGGTCATGTCATCCCTCCATCCGTGAGGAAGGAGAAGATGGGTAATGAGTGGTGAGGGGCATCATATCCGTAGATCATCATTACCTATGTGCATATAAGTCGCCCCTTACGACCGGTATGCCTAACTCGGGTATATTCTAAACCCCTAATCCGCAGGGGCCGGCGAAAAAACCCTCCTCGAAGGTTTTATAACAAATAGACGGTAGTCGCCTTAGAGAGATTAGTAAGTACCTCACTATCCGAGTTTATTTTGCTCATAGGAGCCGACGTCCTCCTTGCTGTTCGCCTTCCACTGTTCCAAGGTGTTAAAAAGTCCTGTCACAGAGGAAGCTGATCTTTCTCTTCTATATCTACATACGTATATGGACTACCTTAAAAACTCAAGGCTACGTGCACATATTATACCCGCTTCCATGCACCACCTTACTCGTTTTGGCACTTTTTAAATTTCTTCATCTCCTCGGTTTGCTCAACATTTTGCTGATCATTAAATCCTTAAAAATGTTTGGTCTTCTCCGCGATCTTCTGACCAAGTATAAACGACTCAATCATGCTACAACAAGAAAATGTTTGCGGTCACTTATAACTATATTCATAATTTTTTCTATGTAATTTTCATTGTTGTTGTTGTTTTTTGCCGTTATGTCCATTGCTTGGCGGTAGTCTTTCAAGTGACAAGTCTGTCCGTCTATTTTTTCTCGGTCTATTTGAATCGGCAGAAAATTACAAGAAAGTCACATTTCGTTTCTAACCTCAATTGATTGCTCATTTGCTTGATTAACGGTACTTTTAGAACGTCTATAGGTAGTTCGTAACGGTAGTTGTATTAACTGTTTGCTCACACAGTATTTGTCATTCTCATAAAGATCACCGATGACATAGTTTTTTTATATTGTATCCTTTTCGCTTTAAAGACAAAAATTTCTCAGCAAATATGTCTGTCTGTGATCCTTCCGGACAAATATTCTTAACAAATATAAATATGTTTGCAAAGGATTTTGTTTTGGTTTCCTATCAAGTGGTCCAAACTGGTTCGCTAGAGCGCCTACGAAACGAACGGATTTGTGGAGTAACAAAATTTTTTTCTGATATCTCGAACTACTCATCATTTATTGGCGCTTAATCGCCTAAGCGATTTTGGCCGTTGCCTATCAAAGCACGCCAGTCATTCCCTTTAGCGATAGCTGACGCCAATCGGAAACCCCAAGGGAGTTCAAGTCATCCTCCACCTGTTGTTTCCATCTCAGTCGAGGCCTCCGCTGCCGAAATCGGGTGACGATAGGAAAACCTTCTGGGCTGGAGCTCCTTTGTCCATTCGCATGTCATGACCCATGATGGGCTTTAATTCGCTGGACTATGATCCTGGATCTCGAACCTCTAGCCGGCTGATTTTAGATATATTGATTAACCTCATCCTAGCTAGCCAATGCCTAAGCTGAAGCTACGTAAAATGCTTTTAAGGTTCCGAAAACTTCCAAAGGCCGCCAGGAGACCATGATATGCGATGTCGTAAGAAAAAATCTTTGGTGTAACTGACTGTATCTGAACCCCCAGTGAGTAAGGCCTTAAATACATAAAACTTTGAAGGATCCGTCCGTCTGTCATTTCCATACAAAGTTTGTGGAACGTAAAAAAATTTTGTTTGAAAACGGATCCTTCCAAGTTTTATGTATTTAAGGCCTAAAGGGACTTAAGGTATACCCGAGGTAAGTTATACGTTATCGTTCCCGTCGCAAACGAGCTAATACCTGAACTTTATATAACCAATGCGAAGCAAGACTGTCCATTATAAAACACTCGCATAAGCCTTCTTCTGGGCTTACAACAACAAAGCGAGATTTGCGTAGCTCTCAGAGTCCCATCTATGTGGATCTATTAAGTTTGAAGTTTGGTTGGAATTCCTGTCGCAAAATGGGACTAAAATTCACGATCCGAAGCTTAAACGAAGTCAAACAAATTGCTCCCGTCGGGCTAGTTCTAGAAGATGCTAGTACCAGAGCGTATGGGTTTCATATCCGACAAAGGACTGTCCACATCGGTAACTCTCTATTCAACCTTCGGGGAGGGGTTTTCCCAGTAAAGCCAGCTGGCTTAGTCCAGATTCTGAAAAAGTGTATTTGTGCGAGATGTGGCTGCAGCACATTTAAGTCTTTAGAGCTTTATATTGCGGGAAGGAAGAAGGTTAAGGGGCTATGTCTGGGTTGTAAACACTAACACCTCCATGGTAAAGCATTCCTATCCTAAGAGGCGAATAAAACCCACGACCCCAAGATTCGATGGTGTCTCAAGACGACTTATTATTTCGAGCTTCAGAAGTATTCTTATTTGATGTGAACGAATTAAATTAAAAAATACAACAAAGAGAATATAACCCAATTCGGACACTGGGAAGCTACGTGGACAATCCTTTCCCACAAAAAACAAAAAAAGGAAATGGAAATGAAAATAATATAAACCTATAACAAAAGATAATTCAACAATAAATCTCTGTATCACTTGCAATATCCATTTCAATCGAACTCTTTTAAAATGCTCGTGGTTTGTGATTCGCAGACTGAGCCTTCAAGAGCCATAAAGTACAGCCTTCCAAATATCTATGCTTAATTGATGGACACATACAAATACTACGAGGGCAGTTGGAAAAGTCAGTGTGAACATATAAAATTACTTTGGCTGAGGCAAAGCTCAACTGAGCTGATAAGTCGCATTTGACATGAGACACGACATTGGGGAGAATCCGACAGGTGCTACTATACTAATACCCGACTAGAAATGAACAACATTAGTTTTCAACATTTCTAAAGACGAAACATAGAATCGGCAGGTTTCTCTTAATGAGCCTTCAACAAGAAAGCCGAATAAGGGTTTAACGTACCACAGAGTCGTGGCCACGAGGCCTGCCATCAGGACTAAGAATCTAAAGGCCGATGCTTTGCTGGAAGGACTAGATTTACAACTAAAATCATGGAATTGAAGGAAGTACTTCCTCAAGGTTTAGAGAGTGTTACAAAAATTTGCAGTCCTCAGTCGAAACGAGTCCGATGAGCTCCGGTATCAGCTCTTCTAAAGATGGCTCGACTGAATCGGGAACTATTTCCTTTACCCCTCGAACATTCTGCTCTTGGATTTTAGCCACCTCTTACGACAGGCATAACTTAACTCGGGGACTTAGAATATGATTTTTTCGGTACTCCACCGTTTTTAGTCTGTCTCTCACTTGAAACTTCTACATGTTTTGTTTGACAGCTTTAACTAAAAGAAGCTGGTATTTACCAGATGACAACTACGTTTCAACTTTCCAAAGCTCGAGGACAAGCTGAGAGATGCTGTTCAAGACCGTCACAAAGATCATCCTCATATCGAAGGTTTGGAAAGGTTTTCACATAGGTCTCAAAGACTTTAGACGCATATTTAAATCCCACGCCTTCTATACTCAAAGTTCTAGATCGACTGCAGTACTGGCACATACCTATGTAAGTACAAGTTGCTGCTCTCTCAACCTCACACTGACTTAACAAGTGACCCTCGTTAATCACTGCCAGTGTCCATACTTAATTATAGCCCTCGAGTGCCCAGCAATGTTGCAAATTATATTCTCAGCAGCTGCGTTTCATAGCTCAAATGTGTTATTATTACTCTTTCTATTTTATGTTTCGCTAAAAACGTCATTTGGTCGCAATTATTAATCCATATTTTTTTGTGGTTTTTGATTTTTCAGTTTTTGGTCAGTTTTTGGTGCAGAGATTAGCTGTCAACCGCCACCGTCACGATTTGTCTATTGTCTCTGTGTGACTGTTATTGTTATTGTGTTGTTTTTGTTTTTGTTATTTTATTTTATGTCCTTTGTCAGCACCCACAATTGTGTGACCAGAACTGCATAAACCTTTTTTCTAACTATTTTTTGTTGTTGTTGTTGTTGTTTTTTGTGCGTATTTTGGTGGTGACTGTCTTTTGTCATTGTGTCAAATGTTGAGTGGAAAATGCGAAAAATTCATTTTATGCTTATTTAAAATTTAATAATTAAATTTTTTTGATATTTTTGTAATGTTTTTTTCGGGTGTGGGTAGGTACAGTTTTGCAATTTTTAGTAGTTATTCCCTTTATCTTTTGGAAGCGGGATGCTTGAATTTACAAATCAGTTATGAGGTGAGTATGATTGACATTTATAAGGTGCCCTGCCAACCGGAGCTAGCCATGGTGAAAATAAAATCAGAAATTGGAGCTATTGCATAGCCAAAAATGCAAAATGTGGGCATCGAAATAGCAACGCCTAATTCGATATATCATATACATATGTAAGTCGATAATTCGCAAATTTTACACTGATTAATACCTCCAACAAAATTACCCACTTTTTTATCTTCCTTTTTGGGAAAAGCGGGGGTTTATAGGGTTGCCATCAATTTAAATTTTTTTTTAATAATGGAGCAAGATATGCCAATATGGATATCAAATGTAAGGTTTTTTTCGGCAACATACCAACACAAATTTTTTCAAGCAGGGTTGCCACCTTACCGAAGTATATTTGTATATCCGGCACTATCTCGGGAACAGCTTGACCGATTTGGAGAGATTTGGCATATAGTAGTATTCTAAAACTATCCACTAGGGGGTTGCCACTTGGGTGTGTACAGGGTTGCCACCTAGAAAAATTTTAAATTATGGACCAAGATATTTGGCATATGGGTATCAAATGAAAGTTATTTTTGCCGACGTACCAACTAAAATATTTTCAAGTAGAGTTGCCGCCCAGGGTTACCATTTTACTGTATTGTATATTTTTGGGATCATATTGGGGTTATTTTGGGATCATTTAGGGGTCATTTTGGGATAATTTTGGGGCTATTTTGAGATCATTTTGGGTTAAATTTTTTATTAATTTGGGACAGTTTTGGGATCATTTTCTGCTCATTTTTGGAACATTTGAGGGTAATTTGGGGTCGTTTGGGATTTTAGGATTATTTTGGTATTATTTTAGGGTCATTTTGGTATCATTTTTGGATAACTTTGGGGTCATTTTCGGATCTTTTTGGGTACATTTAAGGGTGTTTTTGAGTAATTTAGGAATCATTTTTGTATCATTTTGGGATCATTTTAGGGTAATTTTGGGACCATTTTAATGGTCGTTTTGGGTTCAAATTCGGATAATTTTGGGAACATTTAAGGTCTTTTTAAGCGCGTTTTGGGATAGTTTTAGGATTATTTTAGGATTATTTTAGGGTCATTTTGGGATAATTTTGGGTAAGTAAAGTTAGTGCTAAATTGATAGCACCGAGCAAGCTCGGTCACCCAGATACTACTAAGCACGTACATAAATAAATAGTTTCTTCGTATTATGAAGTTGAAACGTATTGATCGTCCACCACATGCCCTGAAATATAATTTTTAGTATTATTCCAAGTACTTTCCGTAAGTATTTATTGTATGTATTTAATTACTATTTTCTTTAAAATGTTTTCTTAAGCCTTTCTTCGCCTTTCTGCTGACCACCACAAAGCATAAGCAGCGGCCATAGTTTGCTTGTTATTTTTCCACGTTGTTAGCTCTTCCAGCATAACATTGCAATATGTTGTGTCTTAGATTACCCATACAAAACTGAGACGCTGTACAAATACTCCTTTCTCTCAAAGCCTTTGGGGGGATATTCAAATCGCTTAGTAAGGGCGCGTGGCGCATTCAATTTGTTGTTTAGTTTCGTACACTGTGAGTCCTAATGATGCTAGTGACAGGAGACAATTTTCAGGATTTTGATTCCCAAATGACAGCAAGCCAAATGCTTTGTAACTTATGTATGTATTAGGATGGTTCTTGTTTTAAAATTATGATGAGATATAACTACCAAGTTGACTAGAGGTTTAAGAATAGAGCAACGACAAGGTAATGCATAGTTCGATATAAGTCGACAGACTCATAATTTCCATTTCTAATAAGCACCTTCAACATGCGTAGAAAATGAACCCTTGCCCAATTTTTTATCCTCTTTTTTGGTAAGTGCAACCCAATAATTTCCCAAGATTTTATACGCTTCTGGTTAGTAGGGTTATACTTTGAATAACTCCTCTCAACATAGGATATATTTTTTTTCTCTAGATGGCGCTGTAGCACGTTTCTCTCATACGTAATCAATAACTCTGTTGCAAAAAATTAACTCGATAGGTGTCGCTAGAGTCGAGATACTAAAAAGGAAGGAAGACTCTGTTACAAAAAGTTATGCCGCTAGGTGGCGCTGGAATCGAGATATTAAAAAAAGTATTTATGGTTTATTCGCAGATAATGTCGCCGACATCTTCAAGTCTATATACAAAATGGTAGGCAGTTTTTTTGTAAAGGAATTCTGCATAGACTAAACGATTTTTACTAAATTTTGACAGTTTATTCTTTGGTTAAGTCCTCTCCACATAGACTATATTTTTTCCGCTAGTTGACGGTGGGGTCGCTTTTTTTTTGTAAATCCGTTAAGAACCACCCTATTAACTATTTATATTAATTTATTTATTTTCTTTTCAAATACTTTGCCACACTCAAGTCTCCCTTGTGAGTGTTTGTGTAGTAAAAGGATTCTAATAAATTTTTCAGCTGCGCGCCCACAACAAAACAGCAGCACGGCCCAAAGGACCTATTATCTGACCGTAGCTGTAGGTGACCACAATAGCAGTGATTCTTACCTACTAACTCTTTGGCCGTGTGGGCCATTCACTGGCGTCTGCTTGCCTTACATTTATAAGTCATTTATTTATTTATATTTCTTTTAAGTGTTTGCATATGGCCAAATGTTTGCTTAACGGTACAAAGATCCTTTAAAGGATTTCTACACTTTTTTCTCTACTTTTATTTTATTTGCCTATTTGTTTTTGTTATTTTTATTTTTTTAAATTTAAAAATCCATTCCAAAATACTCTCTCAACTTGTGTGTTCACATTGTACGCTAATGAATTTCAGTTCCGGTCCAAAGTGGTCCCGCACAGTCAAATGTCACGCCACAGCGAGACTGGCCTCCTCAGTTGCATTGATTTCTAATTATTTCGAATGATTAATGTTGCGTTGACAAATTTTCCAGTTAATTTATGCAAATACTCTCTTGCGGCATGTTGACCATTCATTTGTTCATTCCTCTTTCTACTACTCCATGTGACGTTAGAGAATTGGTCCGTCTGTCGTAATATGAGACCGTAGAATTAATGATTAAAGGCTCTATGATATGCTTGGTTAGATGGCTCAATCGGGCGCATTATTGAAGAAGATACTGGACAGTTTGAGTTAATGATCATTAGTCACAGCGAATCGACAAGTACTCATCCATATATGTACTTAAGGAGGTCTCCCAGAGACATGGTTTTCCTTGCAGTTTAGCCTGTTCCAGCCGCAATAATTAGCTACAGACTTTAACGGTATACAGTGGATTGTTGTAAGTTATGTTTCAAATGTGTATAGTTTGCTGATAAAAAATCCAGACGGGAAGTTATTGAGAGTCTTTGAACTGTCCGAAAGGTCGTGCCGTACGCGGAAGTCTAAGCAATACCATCCCTCCACAGAAGTAAGAAAAACATTAAGAAAGCTTCTAGCCCATGACACCGATGTTCGAGATTTAGAGTCGGTAAGTCGAGCTAGCTTTTTCCCAGGAATCAAGGAACTCATTGAGAAGACCAAGATTGCTTATGAAAGCCATTGGGATACAGAACTTTTGAGCCGGTAAGTCGAGGTCCCTCAGGGAATCCAGGAACTCACTAAGAAGACCTAGATTTCTAAACTCTAGGTCCGATAGGCTAGAGTTTTCAGCAGGATATCAAGCCTTTACCATTCATCCAAGGAAGTTTAGGATGCTATAAAGAAAGCCAAAACCTTCTTAGTTGCAGAAGAGGAAACAAGTGAAACTCAAGGCATCTTAACACAAATTCGTAACTCGCTAAATTTCGAAAATGAACACGTTTTACTATAAGGATGGGATAGGGACCCTGTATTTGAAGAGTCATCCAACCGTTTTGAGGATGGCGCATACTTTCCGAAAACCACTTACAGAATTTTTACGGAATGTCTCACCATGAAGTTAGTTTTCGAAATCCATTTGCCTTTATTTGAGCTCAAAGGAGTCCTCTCTCAAATAAGAACTCAGTTTGACGCTACAGATCAGCAAAGCTTTACTTTAGAGCCTGTAATAAGCTCAATACTAGTTCCGGAAAGTCCTTGGACTTCTTACAATAAACTGATCTCCACCAATCACAATCTAGTTCTTCTTCTGTTTAAAAATTGTTTTACTAAAATTTAGTATTTAGAAAGAGCACAGGTTCTAAAATCTGCCAAATAGGTATAGATACAAAAATATCCAGTGGCGTGGCCTGACCAAACCCTTTCGGGCATAAGTTTACTTAGAGAAGTTTGCGAAACTTGTTAGAGGTTCTCGATAAGCATACCAAACAGGAATATAGGACGATCCTCAATCCACCTCAAAATTAGATCGCAATCCCCGGTTCTACTAAAACGGGGTTCGCAGGCCGAGATCTGACAAAGGTATCAACCGACTCAGTGTGGATGTCGGTTAGAGTCCGCTTATGATGCCGCAGATTAAACGGCAAGGTAATATGATGCCTTATGTTTCTTGGGGCGGGTCGGTGTCCGAAAGATGACGGTTAGGATGTCCTGGCATTTCCGCGTGCTCTCTTACATTGAGTAGTTTTGCCTCCTGGGATGGAGGTGAGACTCGGGAGACATGAGGAGACATCCCGCAGCAGTTCTGATAGCCGTATTTTGGCAGACTTTTAACTTCGTCCAGTTGATGTTATGCACGTTAGGCGACCATATGGGTTCAGCATAGTCAAAGACTGGTCGGCAAATGGCCTTATATGTAGTCAGCAACGTTTCATTATCTTTTCCTCAAGTACTGCCGGCAAGTGACTTAGGGGTCTTGTTGCCACCACGTTCCGTTTGAGATCACTGCAGATTCATGATAATGGGTTCTTCATTATCCAAGGCGGCTGTGAGTATAGCTTCCCGATGATACCTCGGAAATGGCGATTTTGCGTTTCTTTGTATAAAAAAACACGATCGTGTCTTCTTTGAATAACGAGTTACCTGGTGCAATAACGTAACTAGTACGCTTCCCTATTGCCTTTCTTCCCCTTCGTAGATATACGCTCATGTGCCCAGTATTTGTTAGTAAGGTCATACCTAAGTAAGTACACGTATATACCTATACCCTTTAAGCCCATTCACAGCGGGCAACATTTTCGCAAAATACATTAAGCGTAACTAGTGCAAATCTTCTTAATCCTTTTTCGCGTTCAAGGAAATCTTTGAAAATCCTTTCATCCCAAAAAGGATTCTTTCTATCCATAGGCACGCCCACATTTTGCATAGACACAAAACAATAATAAACTCAGCTACATGCTAAATGCTACATGTTGTAATTTGTTGGTTAACATTTATGTTTAGTTAGTGCCTGAAGAGTTGTTAGTGTTGTTGCTTTTGTAATTCTCCTTTTACCCATTTTATTGCGTCCATTTTTGGTTCATCTTACGACATAATGGCCTGTGACAAATTCTTTTGCAAATTTACTTATTTTGGTACGAGTTAGCAGCAGCAGACGCAGCATGCGCGAGATTAAACTCGTCCTAAGCCAAGTAAATCCTTTCACACCGCACCTAATTGTGGCAGCTCGCCGGACAGCCTTTTAGTTTGTATAGCGTGTCGCGCGCATAATGGCTCCTAAGATGGTCGTAAGCCCGGCTTTGATACATATATTTTTCGTTGTGTGTGTGGATTTGTAGTGAATAATTGTTTTAGTTGGTAATCACGCCCCGCGCTTCCAGGCACCTTTTTCAAGGTCTTTAGTGATCTATTTAATCCATGTTTTAAAACAATTACATTAAACTTGGTTAATCCCAAAACTGAGAGTAGGTACTAAGCTAAGGATGGTGTTCTTATAAACTCTTTAATGCATCGAACAAAAGGCGTCTGACGAAATTTTGCCTAAGTATTTGAGTATATTTTCATGACTACTTTAAAAATACTTCATTTACTTCGGGCAACCTCGTGACGTGGCGATCGTCCCTTCTGGAGTTGAAGCTCACAGTTTGTTGCACATTCTATTATTTAGGCTGGTCGTCAATTTATATCCCGAAGCATTAGAGGAGTTTAACCAATATAGAAATAGTGAGCGATTTGTTAGGCCCATGGAAACTTAGAGTCGTTTATTCTAGTCGGCGAGTCTAAATATCATGTATGTTCTGCAAGGTTATCTGGACATGTATCTACCTAGATGAGATGAGTCTTTTGGGCTGGGCTGCCAGTTCTGAAAAAACATGGCTCGTTCTTTTAAGGATAAGTTAAGTTCCATGCCTCCAGGAATCAATGGCAGAGAATCCAAGCGGCTATTATAGCTCTGAAGTTAAAAGTGGCTTAGTGGGTTGTTGTTGTTGTTAACAATGCTTTGCCCTGCCTAGAGTGTATGATCATTCCGAAGATCTTCATCAAGCTCTTCTAACGGGAGTCCAAGGAAACGCACAGTTTCAACAGGGTTGGACCAGAGGGACAGAGGGGTTGGAACAGTAGGTTCAATTGAACAGTTGAAGAGATGTAGGGTATCATGAGGGCTCCTACCACATGCAGGCTATGTGTTTGAAATTGTATCATTCAGTCTGGATAAGTAAGAGTTTAACCTCACACTGTATTCAGACCGAAGCTGTGCCATGGTGACTCTTGTCTCCCTTGGTAGGGTGCGTTCTTCTTCAGCAATATCGGGTGGAAGACCGTTTAGAACGGGGTTCACAGGTCGAGATCCGACAAAAGTATCAACCGACTCGGTGTGGATGTCGGTTATAGCCCGCTTATGATTCCGCAGATCAAACGGCAGGGTAATATGATGCCGGATCTCGTCATAATGCTTACGGAAACAGTGGGTAATACTAGGTTCTTGATCATTGGATACTCATGGGATAAACTCTATTTAAAGGATATGGGTCAAAAGGATTTCAGACAGGAGATGGGCTACTGTGTTTCTGCATGCCAAAGCAACAAGAGATCACTCAGAAATTAGCTTCCTAGTTACTACCGTCTTGGGGGTATACTCTCCGGACACAGTTCAGTCTCGCCCTTTTCCTACAAGCCGTTCTCTGTTCTTTAAGCGCATCCAGCTTCCGCTATAACTTAAATAATACAATTAAAACAATGCCACAACTCATGCCATCTTACAGGAAACAAACACGAACTTAAGAAACAAACAACAATACTACTTACACTTCTAGTTCAGTCGTTCACTTGGTCGAGCGACGTCTATGCAAATTGCTTCCTGCAGCTAAAAGACTATATTTATTTCATCAAATGGCATAATTAGGTCAAGGATTATTTACGTCTGAGGTTGCTCCTATAGGATAATAATTAAGCAGGATTAAAATGTATACAACTCATTCACTCGCGCTGTCCTGAGGATGGAGGATGGCACGAAGAGCGAAGTGCATGTGGTGTATTTATGTTTTTGTTATTGCGAATCCTTTAAGAGGTTTTTGGCTTGGTTTGAAAGAAGCAGAAATGGCTTAATATTTCCAAAACCATTCAAATGCAATTTCTGAGATAATAAATTCCTTTTTTCGGTTGTTTCCGTTTTCTATTTGCCTACCAAGTTTACGCATCGGTGCTCAAGAATGACGGAAGTGGAAGTGTTTGTATTAGACAATTGAGGGTTTTTTGTTCAGCTTGCTACCTATTGACTCAAGTATTTTTGCATAAAAAGTGATCCCAAGCCAACAAATATTTCACTAATTTGCATAAAGTATGGCATCAGATAATATAATAGGCTAGCCGGAAACCATAATAACCTTTGGAACCAGATAAGTATAGGAAAAAAAATGATTTGTCTTACACACTTGCGGCCCAGATATCCCTGGGTCTCTCAGGTACATACATATAAAATCCAAAGCGATTAAAAATGAAGTAACATAAAGTGCAGGAAGCGGGAAAAATTGGGAGAGAAAAGAAAGAGATACGTTGAGAGGAAAGGATAAAGATTCCAAATGCTTTGGAGGTACCTCGCTCAGAAGGAAACCGATCAGTTTGAAATCGAAACCTCAACTCAACTATAGGTTGAACCGGAATTTTACGAATACAAAACGCTGACAAGTAATTGATATCGCGAGCTTTTGCAGTCCCGATCGTACTAGACTACTAACATTAAATAGAAGATACCCCCTATTTCGATCGAGATATGAATTATTATATGAAAAATGTGTTAGTACAAGCCAAAGGTGTTTAAAAGTTTAATATCTCAACTGGTTTCGGAGATATCCTTTAAAGTGTGAGGGGGGAAATGGAGAAGGATGGATGGATAAGTTCAAGTTTTCGCAGGTCTACCTTTGGTCGGGACTACACTGTCAAGTCTACTAGTCTAATATAAAAATTAAGCCAAAAACTTGCGTAAGAGCAAAAACAGAAAATCAACTACGCCAATAACTTTAATTCAAAGCTGAAAACTGCTAATTCGTGCCAGAGAAGGATATAGGCGTATTTGTGGATCCTTATCCTAGACAAATGGAGCATCTTTGGGAGTAAAATTCTAAGTGAAAAAATCAAAATTTTTCAGGAAGGCCAAAAAAAAACCTTATTGTCGAGAACATTTTTCCGCTGACTGATTATTTTTAGGAGCTAAAGAATGTATAGGGGCCTACTAACCATTTCGTCGGAATTCGAAAGTCGTAAATAATTTCGATAAATTTTACTGATTTCTATCGAGTTTCCCGTTCGTCGGAATTACTAATAGGACTCATGATGACAAATGTAAAAAAATCTGGTTTAAAAAAAATGTTTTTTAAAACGTTAAGGCTAATTTACATGGGTTGTTGTTGTTTTAGCGAGACGTAGCCCTGCCCAAATGTCAGACAGGGTCACCCCGAGTGTATTGCTCTTGGCCGGGTCGATAGCAGTCCAACCGATCGACAACCTGAATTTGATGTTTGAACGCAGTCGAAAGTCAAAAATTCGTTCAGAATATCGACCCATGTGAAATCTTCGTTTATCTTCCTTATCCTTAACCATAACTATGTAAATCAGCTGATCCAACAAGCTTAATAAAATCTGTGTACTCGATATGGTTAAGGAAAAGGTGTTATAACTTTGGTCCGATGTTTGTAAGTATGAGAAGAGATGGACCCACCAATAAGTATGCCGAAATGATCAGGATGGCAAGCTGAGTTGATTTAGCCATGTTCATCTGTACGTCTGCCTGTTTGAACGCAAATTAGTCCCTCAGTTTTTGAGATATTTGGCCACCATTTTGCGATATAGAAGTCAATCGCTTGTTCCGATAAACAGTTTTCGGGCTATAACTTTTGTAATTAACAGGTATTAACCTGATCAATATTCGATTAATTCTTCACATAGCCCCCATACAATCGATAGTTCCGATTAACGGATTTTGGGTTATAACTTCCGTTACGGAAGTTCCGTAATTAAAAAGGTAGGAACGTGAAATTTTGTAACTATTGCTCCTTTTGCATGCGCAATGTCGATGTTGAAAAACAATAGGATTGAACTGATTTTCACATAGCTCCCATACAATCGATTGATTGATAAACGGATTTTTCGGTATAATTACTGTAATTAAAAAGATAGGAACGTGAAATTGTGTCACTATTACTCTTTTTTCATGTCGATGTTGAAAATCAGTGAGATTCGACTAATTTTCCACATAGCCAACATACAATCGATAGTTTCGATAAAATGATTTAGAGCTATAACTCATGCAAAAAACTGTTGGGAGTCTGAAATTTTTCAACTTTTGCACTAATAATCCGAGTGTAGTGCGAGAAGCGAAAATCGGTAAAATTTGAGCAAGGTAACTTATAGCCGCCATACAATCGATTGTTCTCTTATTCCATAAATGATCTAATTTTATCTTATTCTTAAAACTTTTCGGTTTAAAATTAAAAATTTTCGGTTTGAAATTAAAACTTTTTCATTTTTTTTTTTGTTTTTTTTTTTTTTGAAAGATCATTTCAAAACTTCTCAAATTTTTTACTAATTTCAGATTTGAGAAAAAAATTTTCCTTGATTCGAGTCTCGAATTTCGAGAAAAAATTTTTTCTCCGTGTTTTCTTTAACCCATTCCAGAAATTTTAATTGACAAAGTTCATGCTTTCACTTTTCATGAAAAAAAAGAACAAAAATTTATCAACGCTTCAAAAAACCCATAACCATAAAAAAACGAGTTTTCCTTTACAGCAGGACACGCAAAAGGATGCACAAACTTCTGCGTAACGAAACAAAAGATATTTTAGTAATGTTTACACAAACTAATAAATGTTAACAAAGGAGAAAGATTTTTGTTAAAACGGCTACCAGCTAAAAAAAGGATGCAATATTTGTGCAATCCTTTAACTGTCCTTGGTACGGATAATTTTTTACGCGGTGTAAACAACACTCAACGACAGCAAACATTCGCACACATACTTGAATATCTTGTCTTAGAAGGTCAATATTGTCAAGAAATTTGTATACCTGCTGTTTAACTAACTACTTTCACTATTTTTGCTTGGATACCTTTTTTGCGCGTAACCCCAGGAACAAAGAGTTACGGACGTAAAATGTTTATATTGTTGTTGTTTAGTAAATGGGTATTAACGGGTTACTGAATTTTAAAGGCCATCGGTTTTTTTTTTTTTTTTGTAAAAATTTTTCTTTCATTTTTATTGCATAAGCGAAAAAGTGAAAGAGTTTTTAGTTAAAGGATATTTGTGTTGAAGGAGTAACAATGTGAGACTTTTTTTTGAATCTTCGGTCATTGTTTACAAAAATCTTCTTTTTAAGTAAAGGGTTCACGAATTCCAGGATTTTTTTTCATAAAAAATTCAAATTGTTCTTAATAACTTTGTCCTTGTAAATATTCACCACTTTCTATGCACACACTGCTCCTGAACGAAGAATAGGTTGATCTAAACTGGCACCAAAAACTGGAAATGCCACATCGTCTGGGATGGTTTCCTGATGATGTATCACTGTCCTAGGAAAGTTTTAGGCCGTTTTAGTTTTGATCTAGGAGTCGTTTACATTCAGTACCAAGTGCATCTTTGGGTGAAGTCTCCTTTATAAATAGATCGATAGTTGCCATGTTGCATATCATGTTCAGAACCTCTATGGAGCCTTACAGCCTAACGTCAAAACCGCACATCGTAGCCTAAGATATAGTCTGCGGAGCCTCGGATTCTATTGTCTTCCTAGCCTGATAGCTGGGACTCGACGCCAGATTACAGTCTCACCCAACGTCTGCTGACGTTGCTAGAGAAAACTCCCTAGTCCTCCGCAGTGAGAACGGTTCATATCTAATGATCAGCAAATTTCGAGGTAAAATGACTTACGAGTTTTATCTCTGTTTACTGAATATTCAAACATCATTAATCTATCAGCTATGCCTTGACGTTTTTGCACCCATAAGCTGTAGACCTTTGTATTTTGATTCATCAGCTTCGAAATCATCAGCGTCATTTTGTCTAACTATACAAGAGTGAAGTTCATGCGAAGATAGCGATTCTGTAATATTTGCCAAATAAATTGATAGTTTGTGGCATTTTCGAATTATGTACTTAAGATAAGCTTTTCCCACCAATGTGCGGGTTTCATCATCACCATATCACAAAATTAGGCATCGCGAGCTCTAAATATTTAAACTAGAAAATTTTCAATAGCACGAGTAAATATTGATTATATTGAAAGAATATTGAAAGTGGGAGATAGCGGTGGAATGCTTGACAGACATGCCGAAAGGTAGCAGGTTTGAGCCTTATAACCTTGGGATGGTGGGAATGGGCTTCTTCTTCTCTGGCGGGGAAAACTTTAGAACTCCAGCTTATTTGTTCGTTTCTTAACTTCCATCTTAAGCGTCCTCAATTTTAAAATAACTGTACATCTAGCATTGGCAAAATATTTTTACAGCTCATAGGTAAGAGTTTTTCGACAACAAGAAAAATGTTAAAGGAATTCTTACGAAATCAATTAAACCTTGGGCCTCTAAAAAACAGTTAGCAAAATGTAGGTATGCCATTATCAGCTCAACTCTTTTCGTTAGCCTTGCTCAAACTGCATGTTTTCACTTTCTTTGGTAAAAAAGTACAACAACAACAGTTATTCTTAACCTCCTCTCTACCCAGTGATTTAGAAAAGAAAAGAGTTATCGCTCACCACAAAACACTTTCAAAGCAATTCCAAAAACTCAACGCTACGAAAAAAAAGTGGAAAATAAATTTTCAAAATATATAACCAAAAACAAAAGAATATTTTTTAATGGCTCTCGTCAAAAGAACATGCAATTTTTGTGCAATCCTTTAGCTGACCTTGTACCATTCCTCTCTTTGGTTCATGTCACATTCCCTCGAAATTTTCTTATATGCATCAAAAAGTTTTAGTGATGACAAATATTTGTGTAACTGTGACTTTGTCACTGTGACTAAAATTTCCCTGCAGCACTGTGACAGGAAAAATATATAGTCAAAGAAGCCCGTATTTCATTAGTCTACATATTTCATTATTTTTTGTCACTCTCGCTAGTCACGTTTTTCTATGTCACTCTTTGGTTACAGTCGTTCTTTAAGGCACTATCCCTGCAAAAATCGTTGGATTATGTGTTCCAATTTTTTGATATTGGAGTATTCCAACAATAATCCTTTGTATACCTCATCGGACCACCTTCAGCTTTTTGAAAGCCGATCCCCTGCTAAAATCGAGAGTAATCTATTTCCTATCCCAAGAGTACTCCAATTGGAGCATCAGAGTACTCCAAATGTAATCCTTTTTCATATACAAATTGTGCTCCAATTATCATTGCGATGTCCTAGGACTGGACCACCTACTCCAACCTTCGCTTTGCTTCTGCTACTCCATGGAGTACCTACAGTCAGAGTACTTTGCAATGTACTCCAATGTTGTTATTTCTTGGAGTATATACTGTCAGAGCGATAGTGTCGTGATTTTCGTCGATAAGGCAGGAGCAATGATCGGCTTTCAAAAAGCTGAAGGTGGTCCGATGAGGTATACAAAGGATTACTATTGGAGTACTCCAATATCAAAAAATTGGAACACATAATCCAACGATTTTTGCAGGGTCATTGCTCCTGCCTTATCGACGAAAATCACGACACTATCGCTCTGACACTATATACTCCAAGGAGTAACCACATTGGAGTAGATTGCAAAGTACTCTGACAGTTGGTACTCCATGGAGTAGCAGAAACAAAGCGAAGGTTGGAGTAGGTGGTCCAGTCCTAGGACATCGCAATGTTAATTGGAGCACAATTTTTATATGAAAAAGGACTACATTTGGAGTAATCTGATGCTCCAATTGGAATACTCTTTCCCTGCAAAAATCGTTGGATTATGTGTTCCAATTTTCTAATATTGGAGTACTCCAATAGTAATCCTTTGTCTACATAATCGGACCACCTTCAGCTTTTTGAAAGCCGATCAATGCTCCTGCCTTATCGACGAAAATCACGACACTATCGCTCTGACAATATATACTCCAAGGAGTGACAACATTGGAGTACATTGCAAAGTACTCTGACAGTAGGTACTCCATGGAGTAGCAGAAACAAAGCGAAGGTTGGAGTAGGTGGTCCAGTCCTAGGACATCGCAATGTTAATTGGAGCACAATTTTTATATGAAAAAGTATTACATTTGGAGTACTCTGATGCTCCAATTGGAGTATTCTTTGGATAGGAAATAGGGTACTCTCGATTTTTGCAGGGTTGGATAGGAAAAAGTGTACTCTCGATTTTTGCAGGGATTTTGTTAACAAATATTTGCATACCTGTGACTTTGTCACTGTGACTAAAATTTCACTGCGGCACTGTGACAGGAAAAAAAATATAGTCAATGAAGAACGCATTTCATTAGTCTGCATATTTTATTATTTTGTCACTCTCGCCAGTCACGTTTTTTTCTATGTCACTCTTTGGTTACAGCCGTTCCTTAAGGCACTATTTTGCATGGTATAAGTACTATAGGTAAAACCGTTCTCTCTTTTGATTTTGTTTTGACGTTTTTAAGCAATATAAAATGTGTCAGTATGTAAGTCAAATAGAAAAAAAATATTCAAAAAATTTAAAATAAGAAAAATTTGAAAAAATTCAAAAAATATTTTCCAATTTACACTGCACGTTTAGGTGGACGCTTGGACACTATAAAATGGCAGGAAATGAGATGGTAGATTATCCTGCTAGAGGGACACATGTGGACCGCTTTTACAGTCCTTATTTTTAACAATTCTAGCTATAGTTCTAATCGCAAATTGAAGAAAAATTAAAAGAAATTATTTTGATTTGTAATTTATTTGATTGAAAAAACCAAACAGACACGTCGTGGCAAAAAATAAATGAGTATGAGAATTGCTTAAAAATGTCATTAGTGTCATTAACGGTTTTACCTGTAGTATTTATACCATGCTATTTTGTTAAGTTTGTCCGTATAAGCTTGTTACCAACTGTTAAAAGAATATGTCGAGATGTAAGATGTGTCATGAAATCACTGTGACTGAATCATCCACAATCTCAAGATTTAGCTTTAGCCGTTACAAATATACTCAAATCTAAAATTTATTGAACTGCATGTATCCCTATGCCTATCTCTATCCCTTACCCTAATATAACCTACTTTATATTTACATCAGGACTTACCATCACTTTCTTAAGGGCAATATGAAAAAACTGATGGGTGCTGTCATTCATGTCTAGCATTGTTTTAATTTAGAAAAAGTTTGTCGGTGTCCTATTGTGGCCGGATTGTGATATTTTAAAATTTGAATGAAAAAAATCGGGCAAATGGATCGACTATTTAGCTTTAACAAAATTTCGAGTTAGAATTTTATATATATAGTATAGATATAGATATTGAAAAAGTTATCTGTAAGAGCTTTATCGAAATCACGTCAAATGAAATCACTTCGCTAAACATCTAAACACCGGAACGTGTTGATTTAGAACTCTTTTAAGTGAACTTAAAATCACTCCTCTACGTCACTGTTTAGTCACGGTCACATATCACTTTGTTACAATAACGGGTTAAAATAACTGGTATTTCTAGTTCAAAAAAATCGCAGTAAATATGTATATACAATTTTTTACTATACATGTTTAAAAAAAAATCACCGTGACTGACACTGACAGCTGTTATGTCACTGCTTAGGCACTCCCACATGTCATTATCCCTCAAAAGTCGCGATATCCGCCAACTCTAGAAAGAATTTGCCTCCTAGGACACATAATTCTTCAAACTCTGCTGTGATGGTGTGTGTCCCGAGCATTTTTTTTGTTGTCACCTTTTTTAGGGCTAAAAATAGTTACGTCTTTGTCACTTTTTCTTATTCCACAAGGACCTTCTTACACCAAAAGAAATGGTGAAAGAAAAAGGATTGCGGCCATAAAAACTATAATCGCTGCGTGTTGTCTGGGTATTAACGGGTTGTCGGCTCACCTTGTGTGACAACGTCTAGGTGTGTATTATTTTTTTCTGCGTCAAAAAAAGGGTAAAGGTCATCGTCACTGTCGTCTTTGTTTTTTCGAAAATGTCCGCAGTATTTTTATTGCATAATTTGTTAGGTTTTTTGTCTGCAGAAAAACAAAGTGCACATCCTTTTTTAGGGTCGGTTTTTTTCGCAGAACTAGTGAGTTTTGTAAAGAGGGCGCAGCATGCGATTTGGCTACTCTTTTCAACACTTTCCTTTGCAAAAGTATTTTTTTCTTTTTTTTTTATGGTGTTAGGTATTTTTCTTGTAAAGGGTTTAAATATGTTTTTCGACAAAAATTGTGTAAGATAATAACGGCATTTTTTTTAAAGGGTTTGGTTCGCTGGAAATGATAAATAAATATTTTCTACCTGAGCAGCAGATTTTTTTAAATGAATAGTGAAGCCATCTTCTCCTCTCAAGCCTTTATGAAATAAACTGAGTCCTCTAAACCTCTAATCAAAAGGGTTTCTTGAATCTGAACCCCACCGATCGATCTCTTTATCGAACTAACAGCATCCAAGGGTGAACTTAGGCTTCGTAAATGGGAACTCTTCTAGAAAGGATTGGAAAGAACTAGAATTCAATCAGAAATTTTATTTCTCTTTTTTCGTGGATGGGTCCAAAATAGCGTGTGGAGTATGGGGCTAAAAGTTTTGCAGCCATGCCTCTATTTATGCGTCTCCCAGACTAATAGGACAGCAAGGCGGATTTTCGTGCTCTCGGTCAGTAACGCGGTCAGTAACGCGTACTTTGCGCCTGTATGGGGAACCCCTTAGGGGCGTGCCACTGTCCCTAGAATGCGATTTTCCTTGTCCTTCGATCCGGACCTAAAAATACATAACGTTCGCGAACTTGAACATTTCGATAGCTGGAACAGGGTGCTGGTTTTTATTAGTTCTAGTTTTCCCGAGTTCACTGTATATCGATGGCTGGGATCATCCTATCTCAAATAGAGTGAACCATGAAGCTGCCAAGTCGACATATCGTTTCTATAATATAGGCGCTGGGGCATTGAAACATACAGGGAGATACCGTTTGAGCTGGCACGGTGTGATTCGGCTCTTGATGTCTCAGAGGCGAAATACGTCCTTCCACACATGGGATGCCTCAGCATTTACTTAGCGATACTAATTATAGGTGGGAGCCTTTGTAATCGTGCAGAGTTTCAAGGAGTCTGTGGCCTTCCTACAACAAAACACGTCCTTCGACGCTCCTGAAGATTAATAGAAGCGCCCTTTTCAGATAAGTTGCTATGTTCACTGGGGTTTGGACTTTTGGGACAAATGCGGTTCCGATGCACAACTCGCGCCGAAGTTACAACTTTCCGGGGCGGTAGAAACGGAAGATCACCTGTTTTTCCATTAGCCAGCGCACTGCTGAAGCATAATGAAGTTTCTAGGGAAAATCTTTTTCGGGAACATCTCGTAGCTTAGTGCTATTAATCCCAGGGAGCTTCTAAAATGTTTGGACTCAATGGCACTATGTCCAAGTGTACGAGGGAGTCAAACCAAGGGCCATGAGACCTTGTCAGTATCCTCATGATGTTGTTAACAGCAAAAACACTTCCCCAAGGTTTTGGGAAGTGATTCCGAAATTGACAGTCCTTGGCCGGATATGAACCCGGTACGCTGGGGTACTTCCTTGCGTTTCTGCTCTACTGTCGTGGAAGCGACTTGGTATGACCAATGGAATCTTCTAGGTTATGTCCTCCCCTCCATCCGTGAGGAAGGTGAAGATGGGTAATGAGAGGCATCATATCCGTAGATCAACCATCGAGTTAGCACGTCATTACTTATGTGCATATTAGTCGCCTCGGGCATATTCTAAACCCCTAACCCGCAGGCTAAGTACTCTCATGATATCATGATCCTTCGCATTAGGTGCTATTCACCAGCGCGTCCGGTTTCATATCCGCTAAAGTACTATAAACAGCACTGCAGCCCGGCCATTCGCTAGGCGCTCTATCTCTCTATCTTTAGATCTCGCTGCTGACGCACTGTACTTCCAGAAATCCAAACACTTGCAGTTTTTTTTTAGCTTCAATCACCTACATAGTACATATGTAGATACGACTTCGTTGGTAGCCCTACCCACACCAGTGAGCGCCTTCAAAACAATCAAAGTTAATATGCAATCAACTTTTTTTCCACGTTCAACCTCTCGTTACAATTAACCAAAACGTTACGGTCGAATAATTAACTGTTTAATTTTCCGTTTGTATGTATGTGTTTAGGATTTAGTATTTACTTCAAGGTCCTGCCAAACAAACAATACTCACACCATAAATACATTTCAATAGATTTGCTGTTCTACTTTTGTCTTACGCACAAAGATCACGCGCCTACTTTGCTCTACTTCACTACTGCGTTGACGCTTTAACAATTAACTTGACGACCATTTACCAACGTGGATGAGCGACAAGGATTTACGTCGAATAAGTATCGAAAATGGTCGTAGTATGATGTGCATAGCTTGTAAGGTCAGACTAAGCTACCGCCTCTTCTCAGCAGGATTTCACAGTGCCAAATCCCATTTTAGTCGCTTAAAGACGAATCCTTTCGTGCAATTTTGTTTGCGAATCCTTCCGCTGTAAATCCTTTGAAAAATTGTATACAACTAATATTTTTAATCGTGCTGCGGCACGCCTACAACCAATTGAGCTCAAATTCAGCCTAAACGGTAATCTTATGGGTTAACTAGGTGGGTATTTTTATACCCAGCGTACTAGTGCTAGTACAAGGGTATTGTAATTTTGTCCACATAACGGCACAAAATAATCGAGATAGATATAGAGTTCCATGTATGAAAGTTCTGGCCAAGGTAGGTTGCTATTGAAAATGGGTTGCGAAATCGGATGCTAATCACGCCCCCTTTTTCGATATCGAAAATGTTGAAAATCACACAGGTTAACCACGCCCCCATTTTCGATATCGAAAATCACACAAACTGACATAACTTGAGTAAAAAATCAGAAATTTGTCTGAAATTTGGTACACAGGTTACTTTCTGGCCAGGGTAAGTTGCTTATGATAACCACGCCCCCTTTTTGATATCGAAAATTTTGAAAATCACATAAATTGACATAACTTGAGTAAAAATTGCGATATTTTGCATGAAATTTGGTACACTGACAGCTACTTTCTGGCCGAGATAAGTTGCTATTGAAAATGGGTGAAATCGGATGATAACCACGCCCTCTTTTTCGACACCGAAAATTTCGAAAATCATATAAATTGAGATATTTGCATGAAATTTGGTACACAGGTTACTTTCTGGCCAAATTAGGTTGCTATTGAATATGGGCGAAATCGGATGATAATCACGCCCCCTTTTTTTGATATCGAAAATTTCGAAAATCAACTAAATTAACATAACCTGAAAATTGGTACATGAAATTTCGTATACAGGTTTCTTTCTGGCAAAAGTAGGTTGCTATTAAAGATGGGCGAAATCGCATGACAACCACGCCCCCTTTTTCGATATCGAAAATTTCGGAAATCACATAAATTGACATAATTGAGTAAAAATTGAGATGTTTGCATGAAATTTGGTTACTTTCTAGCCAAGCTATTGAAAATGGGCGAAATCACGCACCCTTTTACAGGCGGCATTTTTGAAAATTCCACTCGATCTGAATAAACTGATAAACTGATTACGGTAAAACGATGAAATTTGGCACAAAGCATACTAGTATCGTTGGGAGTATACCTGATGAAACTGGATCAAATCGCCCTCCAACCACGCCTACTTTCGATATAGAAAATTTCGAAAATGACCCAATTCGGTAAGATAAATATCTCAAATAGTATAAACTTTTAGTTAAATCCTCCTGGCAACCATATCATTGGTATCCCGTTCTGAAAACTACCGCTGGGTATTTAATGTTCGGTTAGCCCGAACTTAGACTTCCTTACTTGTTTGTATTTGTTTTGCGAATTGTTTGTCATTTGCGTATATGAATCTCGGGTATTTATTTGGTTGTGTCACATTGTTTTTGTTGGCATCTTCTTACGACATAATGGTCTGTGACAAATTTATTTGCGAATTTGTTGCAGCAGTTTGGAATTTAACTCGTCCTACTATTGCAAATCCTTTCACACCGTAGCTAATTATTGGAATAGCAAACGGTCAAAGAAGAGTGTGGAAGGAAGAAGAGCGTGGAAGGACATGCAGGTATTTGATGTGCCATTTTTCTTTCGGCCGAGTATTAGATGCCAAGTCCAAACAATCATTCGCAAGAGGATGAGAGAGAGAGTTTTAGAAATGATTGCGTAAGGCTGCTCCTCAAAGTGCCGAGCAGGACTGTGATTTGGCATAAAAAAGTTACTATTGTGAACTGTCGGATATGGATCGGCTACGCTCCAATACTTCGTGCTTCTGATATTAGCCCGACTGATACGAGTGCGATTTATTTCACCACGTCTATCTAACCTTCAGGTCATTAGTCATCTGCCATGACAAGCAAACCCTATAGAAGGTATCCGAGCTGCTTAGGTCGCTGGGGGTCATTGCTACTAATATAAGCTCCAAAACTTCCCAACGTGGACTTTAAGGGCCTTGATGAAATAATTTGCTTTGAAAATTGATTTGGATTGCTTAATGCTATTGTTATGGCTCCAAGTAAATTGTGATGACACTCAACCAAAAAGAATGCCTTCCAAGTCCGGCTAACATCTTATCTGGCCGTTAGTTTCTTTCTTAGGTCCTTAGATGTTAAGTTGATGGAGTAGGTGCGGAAGCGCAAGTGGTCGCACACGTTGGAACCCACAGAGAAGTCGACGACCTGGTAGCCTAGCGAAAACTAGGCTCAGAACCGTGTGTATTGGACTATTAGCCGCAGGATAGACGTGGAAGGATGCCATGAGAAGAGCACCAAACAGAATACGATTCAAGACGGTAGACGAGCCACTATGATCCAATAGGAGTTAAGTAAAATGATGATGTTGATGTCGCTGCGGTTAAGGATTCTCCCATTTTTGCGCTCGGTCTGACCCTATGCCCTGAATGGGGCCATTTCCTGGCATGGTAACTGGTAGTCGATGAGTGTCGAATTCGATCCAGTCGTCTGGCCAACATAACTACAGCATCAGAAACCCTGAGGTTAGACCAGACAGGCGAAACCGTAAGGCCAACCATGCGGATGGACTTACATATGTAGGTGGTTCAAAACAACCTCTTCAATGGGTCACCTTCTGTCAGTTGAGGTTATGGGGTAAACAACTTCGGGTGGATAAGCAGATTGGGAATCCCATAATTGGGTGTACAGTCGCCGAGAACGGGGTCTGAATTGTCACGAAGATGGGATAAGCTGATACTCTCGAAGGTTTTGGGGAGTGATATCGAAATTGACACTCCTTGGCCGAATATGAACCACGTACGCTCTGGTACTTCCTTGCGATACTGCCTGGCTGTCTCGGGATTAGTTTGGTATGACCATTGGAACCTTTTAGGTCATGTCGTCCCTCCATTCGTACGGAAGGAGAAGATGGGTAATGAGGGTCTTCATATCCGTATATCAACCATCGAGTTAGCACGTCATTACCTATGTGCATATTGCGACCGGTGCCCCAGTATCTTTAAGAGTTCAAGCTTATATCATTATGCTGCGGTATTCAAAGCTCCAAAGCTCTAAGCATTACTTTAGATATCACTGGAAACTAAGATTTCTCTTACCTAGCCCTCCATACGATTAAAGAAATCTCTATCGCAAATCTCATCGAGAGTTTCGTCCGAGAACCTCCATCCCCCTCCCGCAGTCCAGAGTTTATTAATGAATAGTAAGGTTTTGGTAAGTAGTCCTGCAAACACAAGGAACAGGTCCTCCATGCGAATAGGCCTTCTACTGGAACGTCTGATTACCCAATCAATGTGAAAGCATGTCCTCTTCTCCGTAATATGGATTCCTTTCTTTCAAAGCCATCATAAAGTGGTTAAAGGGTTGGGCAAATAATAATTTTGTTACATTTGGGGGTTGGTTAGAAAAGTGTAGGAGAAAATATTTGGCAAAAACTCGTCAAAATTCATAACACATTGACAAACGCCATTCAATAATTTTTTTTTTTTCTGGGAAAGGGTAACTCAAGCTGGAAGAAAGATTCACATCATCTCAAAACAACAACAAAAACGGTTTGTATACCTTATTGCTTAGAAAAGCGGGTCAAACATAAATCTTTTTTGAGAGAAGAGGGTAGAGAGCGTGCAATGAAGAACACATACATAATTCACTTTCAATAACCCAATGTCACTCATTTTCCATGCGCTCAACTCGACGCCTGCATAAACGGTCGCAATCCATTAGAAAGTACCGTTTGTTAAGCGTTGAATGAGTATACAGATTTTTACAACAAATTGGCAAATTGAAATATGTGCTCATATTTGGAGCTGAGATTAAATATAATGTGTGCTGTGAAAGAGGTAGAGATAGCACATGATAGCATACGAGGCTACCTGCCTAGCTTGACCAAATAGGCTTGACAGCGAGTTATAACATATGGCGCGCATGAGTGAGTGAGATGGAATGTTGTCATTGTCAGTGCTATTGTCATTGTGATAATCGTTTTGGCGACGTCCGTAACGCTGGCTTAGAAACACAACAAAAACAATCAATACAGCAAGTAGCTAAAAGGAAAAATTCAACTCAACTAAAGGATGGAAATGAAATGAATGGAAGCGGCAGAATCTCTCGCAAGCAATTGTAGGGTATATATAAGCCGGAAGGGTTTGAGTGTGCAGCATAGTTAAAGTCAGACAGTAGACGTGACAGGACGCAAGTGATTTCCGAAAATAGTTTTTGAGTACGAGAAAGCAGACAAGTTAAAGTGTGTGTAATCTTTTTGGGGGGAAAAAAATTATAATTCAAAATGTTGGTGCACGATAAACAAGCAGCAGCTAGACAATTTTTATTGGATATGAAGAGTGGTGAGTAGATAATTACTTTTTTTTTTTTGAAAATTGGTACTATAACTTTTTTTCTTTCATTTGGTACTTGGTTTAAAAATTTAGACAATTCTATGGTTAAGCAAAATTTTAAACTTTTTTGTAGTTAATTCCAAACCTTTTAATTGCATACTAAAATTTTTTCGGCTTCAATTTAAAACGGTTTTAAATCTAAATAACGGTTTTAAATCGAAAATAAAAATTATTAAAAAGAAAGAAGTCCCCTATTGATTTCTGATTTTTTTTTTCAAGTCATTAAATTTTTCTCTAAAAATTTTTGTGTAAAAACTTGAAAAAAAAAAATTACCTAAAAATTTTTGTGTAAAAAGTAAAAAAACCCATTCGTTGGTTTAAGCGAAATTTTAGGTTTTTTTGTAGTGAATTCCAAATCTTTCAATTACCTACTGGAAATTTTGTATGATTTAAAATTGAATCTAATAAATCACATTTTCGAAAATTTAGTACTTAATTTTTCATTTAAAAAATAAACTAAAAGATTTTTTAAATATACTAAACATTTTCCCCACTTTTCTTCACTCTCTCAGGTCCAAACAACTTAATTCACTCAACATCTAGTCAACATGCGCGCTTCACGCACCATTCCACTCCATTCCAGCTGCAAACATATCCGCTCAACTCGCATACGCTCTCACAGCATCATATGCCAACAGCGATTGAGCAATTAGAGCTCTACTCCGCCTACGCTTACCAACACCAACAACAACAACAGCAGCAGCAGCAACAACAACACGCACTTATGATTGGCGGTGACAAAAATACCGAATGTGCCAAGAGCCCTCGAATAGCAAGTGAAGTACTCGATCTTTCGCGACGTGATTCGGTTGAAACACCAACAAACTCAGCCACACGTAAAACGCCCTCTCCCTACAATACAAACTCTAGCTTTAGTGCCGAATCACCTGCTGCATCGCCAGGAGAGCAAAAACCACGCCAACACCAGCAGCAGCATCAATCATCCCCAAGCTATGCATCTGAGAGTCAGCAGTCTGGTTTGATGCATTCGAATTTGCTTTACACTGCACAAGCGCAACTTAGTCGCTTAGCGCCACCTTTGGCATCATTTTATCCCGCGCTCTATAATTCTTTTGGACATTTGACTAAGGATGGAGGAGCAGTTAATCAGGGATTTAACACAACACCGTCACCGCCAATGGCAACGTTGGCAGCAACGATCACACCACCCGCCTCAACTTCATCACACACACAACGAACTTCACCCGTCACAGCGGCTGCATCTGCATCCAATACTTTGTTGCACAACATTAAAACGGAAGATGCTGAAATGACGCCAATTTCACCCAGCTCCAGTTATGATGGGCGTCGCAGTCGTTCGCCGCAAAGACAGCAAACTGTAGCCAACACTTCACCCAGCACACCGAGCAGCGCTGGCGCTCAAGCAAATGCGCTCAAATCGACGCGCCCATTTAAAGCCTTTCCACGTGATCCGCTAGTTATTGCAGCCAATTTTGCCGCCACCGATGTGCTTTTAGACAATCCGCGCGTCGAGCGCTACACCGAATATCGCAAGCGCGTACTAGAGCAAATACGTAGCTGCAATGGTGGTGCGCGCACTGTGACCAATCCGAAAATGCGTCGCATGAACTCACGCCGTAATAGCAATACGAGCAGCAATGCGCCCGATTGTGGTGGCAGCAGCGAGGGTGAGGAACGTCATTTAGCTATTGGCGTGGATGAATCAAGCGATTGTGATTCTTCATACGCTGGTGGTGATAAAGTGAGCTCTTCAGCGAATGGTGGTGCTGGTGAGGATGGTAACAACAATCAGTTGAAGCTAAGCAAATCGAGCAGTCATGGTGGTCAGACACGCGATGCGGCATACTATGAACGTCGCCGTAAGAATAATGCTGCTGCAAAGAAGTCACGCGATCGTCGCCGCATCAAGGAAGATGAGATCGCTATACGCGCTGCCTACTTGGAACGTCAAAATATTGAATTGCTTTGTCAAATTGATGCGCTCAAGGCGCAATTGGCCGCCTACACAGCGAAGGTGGTGAGTGCGTGAGTTGGTGGCGTGAGGCGCAGTATGTGTTGGGGTTGTAAGGCGTCAAACGCAGCCGCATAAGAAGACCAGTTGAATGTAAATGCAGCAGCAAATAATTTAGTTTACATTTTAGTACTAAGTAATTCGATTTTTTGTACTGTTTATCGATAAATGTAAATATGTAATTTAAATGTTGTGATTTTATGGTTATCGAATTTATTTAGATAGTTTTCGCATACAGGGATGTATTTTTTATAGCTAAGGTATTTTTTTTTTTAAGTTTTACTGTAATTAGAAATTTAGTCTAAGCTCGAAAATTGACAAAAAATAAAATAATACAAATTTTTCGAATATTTTAATTGTTGTTGTTTTCTTTGCTTGGAACCAAAAAAAATATAAGATAAAATATAAGGGTTTACAAAAAAAAAATACAAAGAAAAATTATGAAAATTTGTATAAAAATGTTGCCGCTTTTTAATTTGATTTTTTTTTTAATTTTTGTTGAATTTTTTTTTTAAATTTACGAATATTTTAATTGTTGTGATTTTCTATACTTGGAAAGAAAAATTATGAAATTTGGAAAAAATGTTGCAACTTTTTAATTTGAAAAACCAAAAAAAAAATTTTTTTTAATTTTTTAAAATTTTTTTTTTTTTAATTTTTAAATTTTTTTTTCGATTACTCGCTCAAAGAAACAATAACTATTCTAGGTATTTGATCGAGTAATTGAAAAAAAAATTACAAAAAAATTAAAAAAAAATATTTAAAAAAAATTAAAAAAAAAAATATAAAAAAAAAATTTAAATGATTTCAACCAAAATATTCATGACTTACCCTTTATTTTATCATTTGCTTTTATTTTCATGTTTACTCTTAAGAAAGCAGCGACTATTTGTATTTACCTTCTCACGAAAAAGAATCTGTGAATTATAAGAATTTTCATCTAGAAAAATTTAGTTGTATACAAGCATGGAATGGATATTTCCTCACTAGTATGGATTCAGCCAGAACAGATTTGGTCGGTAATTTGGGGGGAAAGTTTTTTTTAGTGGCAACCCTGACTCCAAAGTGATCCCAAAATGAAAACAAATGATCCCAAAGCTACCACAAAGTGATCTCAAAACTGCCCCAAAGTGATACCAAAATAACTCCCAAATAGTCTCAAAATGACCCCAAATTGATCCCAAAATTATCCAAAGTTTTTCATCTCAAAAGTGCATTTGAAAAAAAAAATATACAAATTTGAATAAATCACTTTTTTTTTTAATTTTTTATTTTTTTACTTTAGTTTTAATAATTAAAATTAGTTTAAAAAATTATTTAAATCGAAAAAAATCCTTTACCACTTTGAAAAAAAGACTTGCACACTTAATTTAATTTTTTTACATCTAATTATTTTGTTTTTTTACTCATAGAAAAAAAATTTTGGGCATTCTTTTTCGGATTTGAACCGGTTTGGTCGGTAATTTAGGCGGAAAATTTTTTTTAGTGGCAACCCTGACCCCAAAGTGTTCCCAAATTGCTAACAAAATGATCCCAAAATAGCCCCAAAATGGTCTCAAAATTACCCCCAAAATGATCCCTAAGTGACCCCCAAAATGATCCAAAAATAACCCCAAAATGACGCCAAAAATGTTTTTTATCTCAAAAGTGCAATTGAAAAAAAAAAATATTTGAATAAATCATTTATTTTTTGTTTTATTTTTTTTTATTTTAGTTTTAATAATTAAAATTAGTTTAAAAAAAATTATTTAAATTATTTAAATCGAAAAAAATCCATTACCATTATTGAAAAAAAAACTTGCACAATTTCTTTAATTTTTTTATATCTAATTATTTTGTTTTGTTTTTTTACTCATACTCTCCCTATTAATAAGAGTTTGCACAGTGTCACAATTTATGCTAATATGCAGACAATTTATTTACAGTATTAATTAATTTTCTGGACTACTAAATTTAAATTTTTTTTTTTAATTTTTTAATTTTCTAATGTTTTTTTTTTTTTTTTTTTTTTGTTTTACATCAATACAAACTTCTTTAATATTGAAGCAGTAGTTTTTTTAGAAGAGTTTTAGGTTAATTTTTTTCTTGTTAATTTTTTTTTTTTTTTGGTGTTTACAGTTAGGTCTTGCGCGATTCGCTCGTTTTAATAATCAAATGTTTTACATTTTTAGTTAACATTTTTCTTAATCTAAATGATTTTTCATGCGCTTTAAGTCAGTAGTTTATACATTTAAAATTTCCTTTCATAGTAATATAGGCCATCCAACTCAAATCGGCATCCGAAATTAGCAGAAATTTTGCAAAAAGAATTTTTTTTTCTTCAGTATAGATCTATTTATTGTTCATTACTTTTTTCTATTTTAAAATTTCCAAATAGTATCCTTTTTTTATTTTATTTTTTTTTTAATTTCCAGTGTTGCCACTTTGGAGGAAATTTGTTTTCTACCAAAACCCAACTGAAAACATACCAAAATGTTCATCAGCTACCAATATTTTTTTTTTCACAGAATAAAAAAAATTTTTATATATTTTTTTTTCTCGTGTCCAGATTTATATCCGGGTTTCGGAAACTCGCTTCGCCAAATTTCCAAGAATGAGATTGGGCCTTGAAGAATTTGACATTGTAGCAGGTCAGTGATGACACAACGAAGGTAAAAACGCCAAAATTTAAATCGTCCCCATCTGAAATTTTTATTCAAAAGCACATTGTGATTTCGGGCGTTTTGAAATGAGGTTATTGAAATAAATTTTGAACTGGAACATTGTTCGAATAAATTCAGAGATGGGGCGTTAATGACAATAGGATTATCTTTTTAATCTGGCATTCAATTAGCTTCGACCACACCCACTTTTTTGGTGGTTACTACGAAAGTTTTTT
Source organism: Campiglossa producta (assembly GCA_964058755.1). Taxonomy (NCBI): domain Eukaryota; kingdom Metazoa; phylum Arthropoda; class Insecta; order Diptera; family Tephritidae; genus Campiglossa; species Campiglossa producta. The sequence goes on along the minus strand of CAXKVI010000005.1, from coordinate 9,612,246 downwards.
TTCATCGACGGCTGAGGAAAATTTTTTTCAAAAAATTATCATAGGCGGTTTTTGAAAAAATTCTAGCGTCACTCACAAGACTGCGAATGTTTGGGACTCTTTTACGTCTAAACTAATACCCCGATCTTTACGAAATTTTGCACACTAAACCTTAGGAGTATAGAATAGGTAACAGGCATCATGATATTTCGATATTTTTATCGATAGCAGAGTTATCGGTTAAAATGTAGTTTTACGTAAACTTTGAAATATTCGCACAAAATTGGTATCAAACGAAAAGGGAAGACCACAGATTTCATTTATGCGAACATCTATTTTGAGAACGGTGGGCCTAATACTAAATTTTGAGGGTAGATTTTGTATCAGCTCGAGATGGCATTTGAAAAGGTTTTGGAGATGTCCCTCAAAGTGTTGACCAGGGTAACCTAATGAAGTGTTCATTCAATATGACCCCGTTTTCGAGATATTGGTCAAAATGTCAACCAGGAGGGGTCCTCGATGGTGTTAGTACGATAAAGGTATCGAATGAATGGTGTTGACAAGTGATTTAACATGTTTTAGCTATTTTTCCCATATAAGACCAAGGTTTCTAGATATTGACCAAAACGTGGAGCCAGTTTTTTGTGAAAAATGGGTCTAAAATGAAAAGTGTTGATGAGAGTTTTAAAGGCGAGTCATTTAAAGTCTATTTGGGATTGGCATTGAGAAAGGAATAGGGATATGGATGAAAATTAGAAAGCAATATGAAGAGACAAAAGACAAAACAGTCGGGCAGTACCACAAGGGAGTACCGGAACGTAGAGGATTCATCCAGCAAAGGACTGTCAACACCCGTACAACCCCTGTCTGGTCTGTCACGTAACTTTTTATAAGTGGATCTTCCAACTAGGCAGGGCAAAGTATGGATACAAGAACAACAACAACAACAACAACAACAACAACAACAACAACAAAAGCATATGAAAAGGATGAAGGTGGGGTGGACGGGAAGAAGGATGTGGAGCTGAAATGAGGAGGGTGAGTCACATATTTTAAATACAAACAAGTTAAGGTTTGCGCAGGACAACGTCAGCCGGGTCTGCTAGTATTTTTAAATAGCTCGATCTTTAACTCAGCCATCAATTCGGCGCCTCACAACTTCAGCGGGGTATTTAATAGTCGTTTACAGCACGAACTCAAGTCTTTGGTACGCGGTTTTGAAGTTAACTTCTTAGGCGGCCATATGAAGTTTTGATTGAGAGTAAAATTTGACAAAATGGCTGATGATGCAACGGAAATTATGCAACGGTAATAGAAATTGTAGCCGACTTTCAGGCGTAGGCGATTTTGCACCACGATGTTTAGCTGTTCAAATCAAATAGTCGGTGAAATTCTAGGATCTAGCTAACAATTGTAGAAGTTAGGGCGAGCAGAATTCATGGGTGTTGCCACTTATGGCGCTTTACAGGGTTGCCACCTATTCCAATTTTTTTTAAAATATAGAGCTAGATATGCCAATATGGGTATCAAATGAAAGGTATTTTCGGCCGTATTCCAAATATGACAATTTCAGCAGGGTTGCCACTTAAGGTTGCCACCTAACCGCAATTTATTTATTTTTTCGTATATCTCGGGAACTGCTTGACCGATTTGGATAAAATTTGGCATATAGACAATTTGATTCTTTCTAACATTTTATTAATTGGTGTTGCCACTTAGGGTGGTTAACAGGGTTGCCACCTATTCCAATTTTTTTTAAATATAGAGCTAGATATGCCAATATCAGTATCAAATGGAAGCTATTTTCGGCCGTATTCCAAATATGACAATTTCAAGCAGGGTTGCCACCGCAACCGCAATTTACAACCCCTCTTAAAACCCTTCTTCCTATCTTTCTTCGCCTTCACACTATCTCACTCCCTTTTTCTCTTCATTCCACTTTTTCCTTCTACGACACCCTTCTTCCTCTATATCCCATTCGTATTCGCCGCTGTTAATTTGGGCATAGTTCTACCCATGTACCAAATTTGAAAGAAAACGCACCATTTATAAGATATTTTCGAATTGATCGGTTGCCCGGTCCACTTCCCGAAAGAAAGAAATTGTGAATCTAAACCATTCTCGAATACACTCTATTCATATTTCGTTATTTCTGAATTTAAGAAGTTAACTTCTTTCACGTGTACTGGCTACACGCGTTTTTTTTTTTTTTCTTCAATACATTTCCCTTTTTTGACCCTTTTTCAGACTGCTTTGCTTGGAATAATTTACAGTGAATTAAAGTGTTTTTTATTTAATTTTAATTTTTTTTTTATTAATCCTTTTATTCATATTAAATACTAAAAACTAAATAAATTGTATGTATTTTATTTATTATTACTAGTATTATTATTGTATTTTTTTTTTTTTTTAATTATTTCCATTATATGCATTTACAATATTTTTTTGTGTGTTTTTTGCATCCATTTTTTTTTTTAATTATATTTATATATATATATGCATGTGTGTAAGTATGTATATTTGTTTTTGTTTATCAACATTATTATAATTAGCTTTAATTTTTGTATAGTTTTTTTTGTTTATTTTCGCTTTCTAACTGTTTTGTATGCTTTTTGTTGTTGTTTTAACTATGAATGTATGTATGTAACTATTACAAAGTGTTAAGTTCTCAATTTGCTTTTTTGTTGTTGTTATTTTTTTGTAAAAAGGAAATATTTGCCTTTATGCTAGAATTAATTTATTTTTATTGTAGTGGTTGTGGTAGTTGTTTTTCTTTGTTTTTTTTTTGTTGCTGTTTTGTATTTATTACTATTTATTATATATATATATAGCTTTTGTTTAATATATTTTATTTATATATTTATAAGTTTGTGTGTATATATGTATGTATGTATATGATTAAAATTTTTTTTTTCTTGCAATTATACATTTTTGCAAGCTTTTAAATAATAAGTAAATAGGGACGCGGTAAGTGTGTGTGTGTGTGTGTATTTTTAATATTAGAGTGCTAGTGTTTGTGTGACACCATTTAAGTTGCAGTTTTCAAAATCTGATTTTTTTTTTTAAAGTTTTTACAGTTTTTAACGACACACATCCCACTGTCGCACAATGTGGTATTTTGTATGAACTTGTCACAAAATCAAATAAACAAGCCAACTTATGTGCTGTTCATGCTGAGCCTGCATTTTGCATTTTAGCATTTAGCCCAAAATGCAGCGTTTTTTCCATACAATTTTGAAAGCTAAACGCAACTAAATGCTACTTTATTTCTGCATTAGCTTTAGCATCTTCGAAGATACAGTACCTACCAACAAAAATTTTCGTGTATGAAGAAAAAGTGAAAAAAATGTTGCATACTTTTGGGAGCATATAAAATTAATCATTCGAAAATTAGCTAAATGCGGCAGCATGAACGCATCTTCGAAATGTACGACCGAAAATGGAAAATGCTGCTTTTAAAACTCAGCATGAACACTACATTAGAATCAATTTTAGCTTTACAAAAAGTCTGGTATTTAAAAATAATTTCGAATCAGTAAATTTGGTAAAAATCTTTGTAAAACATCTCTCATAACTTTGAACAATTTTTTCTCCACATTTTTCGTTTTTTTTTCCAAAACTTGTCAAAATACATTTTTTTTTAGAATTTCAAAATTTATTTTTCAATTTAAAAAAAAAATTTGTAAGAAAAAAAAAAACAATTTCGCGGTAAACATAAAATCTGATGTTCAAAAATTATAACTTTTGAAAAAAGTAACGTGCTGGAATAAAAAATTTTAACAACTAATCGCTTTTCAAAAATAAAATTCTAAAACTTTAAGAGATATCAACATTTTTTGGTATATGAAACGGGTCTCAAAATTGCAAGTTTTTGAAAAATAGGACGTTTTTGAAAAAAATTGGATTCTTTGAATCTTTTAAAAAAATTGACAACTAACAGCTTTTCAAAAATTAAATCCTGAAACTTTTCGAGATATCAAACTTTTTTGGTAAATGAAACGGGTAGTTTTTTGAAAACTGGGAAGTTTTTGAGAAACTGAACGCTTTGAATATTTGCTTAGCTTTTACATATATTTTAAGAAATAGTTTGCTTTTAAGTTAAAAAACTCATCACTTTCAAATTTCGAGATGCTGAATTGTAGCAAAAACGCCAAAAAAAATATTTTCGAAATTTTTCGAGCTTTGAAAAATGGATTTTTTTTTTTTTGTAGGTGAAACGTTTTCCCAAATTGACACTTTTTCGTAAAAAGTGGAACGTGTTTGAAAAACGAAATTCTTTAAAAAAGTGAAATTTTTTGAAAAATTTAACGGTTTTGAAAAGTTATACATTTCTGAGTGACTCTTTTTTCTCTTCTTTATTTAAAACACAAGCAATTATTTTTAAAAATTTTATCCTTTTTTTTTTTTTTTTTTTTTCAAAAAATGCCCTAAGAAATTTTTTCAAAAACACTATCTAATGAAAATTTAATACATTTTCAGTTGGGATCGAATCGCTTTGGAAATGAAGCTTTCTTCAAAGTTGAAAAACTCATCAGTTTTATATTTCGAGATGCTGAGTTGTAGCAAAAACGCGAAAAATATATTAATATTTTCAAATTTTTTCGAACTTTGAAAAATGCAACTTTTTTTGAAGACGTAACGTTTGTAGAAAACTGAACTTTTTTGTAAAAAGTGTAACGTTTAGAAAACGAAAATCTTTTTAAAAAATGTGAACAGTTATACATACTTTTGACAGACCCTTTTTTTCTCCTCTTAATTTAAAATATAAGCCATTGTTTTTGAAAATCCCATCACTCGATTTTTCATATTCTGCGATCGAGTATAAATGGAGGACTGAGTTCAAAATCGCCCATTTCGAAATATTTTTTTAAATTGCTTTTTTTTCAAATTACGCCCCTTTTTAAAATGCGGTTCAAGAACGTAATCAGTTTCAAAAACGCCCTATCAATGAAAATTTCAGCTTAGATAAGGCGTTTTTGAATCAAATTTTAAAATAAATTAAAAAAAAAACCGAATATTGAAATATCAACTTCTAATCAGCAGTCGAAATCATCACTTTTTTTAGAAATGTGACCTTTTTTGAAAGATGAAATCGCACATCTAGACCTAAAGGGAGCTAATTCAAAAATCTTAAATTGTGAACTATGTATACTGCCGCGCTCTCCCATTCAATACCCACCGATCTGTATACTCGATTAACTAATAGCTACATTACTCACCGAGAAAAGTGCTGTTAAACAATTAAAATGCCATTAGGATATATGGGAGAGGCAGCCAGTTTTGCGAGATTTTTGAACATTTTGATTTTTTGAGTTTATCGCTCTTTAGCGAAATGATTTTGACAAGCTATTTCTCTTTGACATTATTCTCAGCAAAAATGTCTCTCTTCTTGTTGCTGTAT